>OY757931.1:41524396-41573735 GCA_963585895.1 Sepioteuthis lessoniana
TCTGAAACCTCAGCAACAGAAGTAGTTCATACTCTAGACACACTACAGAGGAACATTAATAGAAAGATAGATAGATAGATAGAAACAAGCCGACAAAGATACGTAAATAAGATAGATAGATGAACATTAACAGACATAAGAAAATATGATGAAACTCAGAGAGATACATATCAACAAAATGTAATAGATAGATTGATAGATATCAAGAAACTGAGATATATATATATATATATATATATATATATATATATATCTTAAGACTGAAATAGATAGATAGATAGATAGATAGATAGATATGATCGGGAAAAGATTCACAGATAAAGAGAGAGTATTACTTAAATACTGGATGTAGAGAGACTGGAACAGGAAGATGACCACGAACAGTCTGAGATAGATAGATAGATAGATAGATTTCAAGTTTTTGTTTATTTCTGCCAAAAAGCTGCAAACTCAGTAATAGTGACCACATACAAAATAGTTGTATGAAAATGAAAACTTGATATATCCTGCGGTGTTATTGTGCTCTCTATGCGTATTGTCGCTCCTCTTGAAAAGAATAGAAATCATTAATTTTGGAGCGACCTTTGTATTTGGCACAAACGTTGCTATGCAACTAATAAAGATGGTCAAACAGGCAATTAATATTAAATACAGCAGTTTGCAATGGTCGAATAGAGGTGACTAATTAAGTACAGTGTCAATGTGAATGCGACAACTTACACAAGTCTTCAATGACCAGAGATGCAATTACTAAAAGTTGGAGCGTCATTTAATAAATAAGATGAATTTAGCGATATAAGAAATCACAATTCACCTTGGAAAAAAATCTTGGCTTAATTTTTCAACATAATCTCCATTCTATAAAGCAAATTTTCTTATCGAAGAACATTCTTTGGCATTCTTTCAGCATAGGAAAATTTGGACTAATTTTTAGACATTTTTGATCACGGTGATTTTTTATTTCATAATTAATTTGAAAGCTTTGTTCCACGCAGAAATTTTCTGAGGGAGCCAAACAAGTGAAAATAAGAGAAGGCCAAATCTAGACTGTAAGGCTTCATCGATGCTTGCATTTCCCATAGCGCTAATACCCTTAAAAATTGTATGAATCGAATTATTTTCCCTCCAGCTATGGGTAAATAGTAGGGCAGACTGGGATTTTCAACTTTTCTGTGGCTAACATTTTTTACCGTGCCACAGCTCAACTGTTTGCACACAGTAAAAAGATTTCAAGTATTGCTATGTAACTCTAACAATTTAATTTAACATTAGTCATTTGGGTTGGATTGATTGGATCTTATAGTATATCAAGCCTTGTAGGTTATTCAATGCTAAATCATATATATATATATATATATATATATATATATTCTTTAAAGAAAAAAGCAAAGACCGGTTATTTTAGGATTATAAATTTATTTCCATCCAGTTTTGTGTTTCTGATGTAAACCAAAAACACGAAGAAAAATATTACAGGACTTCTTCCGATCTTATGGATAAAATAAATCAGAATAGACACGGGGTGGGGGAGAGAGGTGAAGAGTTATTTCCTCGTTTTACTAAAGTTCGGTTTTTTATTTACTTATTTATTTTATTCATTTTTCTAATTTTACCGTCGGTTGGAATTATGGTAATTTACACAAAACAGGATGGAAATAAATTTATAATCCTAGAATAACCGGTCTTTGCTTTTTTCTTTAAAGAAAGTATTGCTCTGTAATATTAGTTACATTGAGCTCTCTACCAGGAAAACTTTAATGTTCAGATTTTGAATTATTTTCTTGTCCTGAAGGAATTACTCCCAACTCTGGTTTAACTGGACCGATTATTACTATATATATATATATATATATATATATATATATATATATATATATATTAAGTAAAATGATTTGTAAACATATAATTCATTAGTAATATTTTTAAACGAGACAGAGCTCATTTGTTTGCACACATTTAATTAGTTGTTAATTTTGTTAAATTTAAAGAATTTGATTTAGAATCATTCATTTGTTTGCCCACAGTTAAATGGTTATACATATTTGTTTTGAAAGTGAATAGTTTGTATATAATCTTAATTCTTAATCAATAAAAGTTAATTTGTTGGCACACAAGTATTGCTATTGTTTGCACATAATTAAATGGTTTTAAATATTGCTATGCAATACTAATAATTCAATTATACATGAATCATCAGTTTGCACGTAGTTAAATAATCAAATAGTTTTATTTAAGCCATAGATGGGACCGGGTAGTAATGGCAATGAAGGGGTAGTCCATATTTCCCAAAGATCCAAGAAGGCGTGGTAGCTTTTTCAAACCAAACTGACTGTTTCCACTGTTCTTGCTGTCATACTAGTTCTTGCATCTTTTGGTGATATCGCAGTAGGTTGGGGCTGTAGAATACACCGACTGCATCTCTGCAGAGGGCTAAAACTTCCCCCAACGAGTGTCCTGCATATAACATTAAACAGTCTGATGGTGAGGCTCCCGTAATGCCCGAGCTTGGGGAATGCGGAGTACTTCTTCATTGCTATCGCTCCCAAGTCATCTCTGGCCCAGTGTGGTAGCAGTTGATAGAGTCCTATCTATGGGTCAAATTGAACTGTTTGACATTCTACTGTGTTTAAACAAATGTCTTATGCTAAATTGAATTGTTAGAAATGAAATTGATCATTTAAGTGTGTTTTAACAAATAACTGACATTTTATTTAATTGTTAGTGATACATAGGAATACTTGGAACCGTTTACCATTGTTGACTTATGTTTACAAAGCATATATATTCAATATATATGTATAAATGGGTTTGGCATTAAATAACCTTCAATGGTTGATATACCATAAAATCAAACCAAACCATCTAGTGAGACCCAACGACAACTGACCTTAAAAAAGGTACCGTCATTATGCACATTTGTGGGTTGGACCTACGTAAATTCCTAGTTTTTCAGAAACGTTCTCTGTTGCATCTCTTCTGTCATCGAAAATAAGCGTATTAATTGACTCCATTTCAGGTGTGTTCGCCATCTTGTACACTATTTCGAACTTCTTTAAACAATTTAGCCCTTTTTAAAGGATTTTTTTGACTTGAACATGTTTCTTTGTACGCATCACACATTCTTCAGTAAATTTCTCACGGTTTGTACTACTCAGCCGCCCAAAAAATTGAAGGCAGGCCTATGTTGAAACTGGAGCTTCTTGTTTGATGTGAATTTTGATAGCCTCAAAGCAAATACTTTTGCGAGATTAAAACAATTTTTGCGATGAAGCAATTGAAAACAATGCCCATCATACATTTATGAAAAACATTCTGAAAAAGATTTTTTTTCCAAAAAGTTCAACTTATTTATCAAAAAACATACGTACAGTTTCTTAGGGAAAAAGAAGCAGAAAACAAACAAATTGATTTTCTTTGTTAGTTAATTTCTTTGCTTGTCACAATGTTTGGTTTGAAGCATACAGATCGATTACTCAGCGACTGAAGACGTTTTGTAGGCGAAATATACGAATCATCATCATCATTATCATCATCATCATCAAAGCTAACTGATAAGGGTGGGTTCCCTTGAATGTTTCACGCCCTCAGTCCCTATTTGCCATCACTCTTAGGTCATCTGGGGTGTCCTTGTGGTGTAATGGTTAAAGCGATGGACTGCGGAATCGTACTCCAGTCGCGCTATTACGTCCACTTTCGGGCAAATAACCTTGGGAAAGGTATGAACCTTCTTATCCTCCCAGCTATGGGTTAAATAGTATCACTACTGTTCTTCTATGAGAATGACTTTGGCATTAAATAACCTACAAAGGTTGATATTCCATTAAACAAAGAAACAAAACCAAACCTTTGGGCATCTGGATTGCATCAACTGTCTGAAAAGAGCTGATGGATGTGATATTTTGTTGGTTGGACTGAACTGTTGGTTCAAGTGTCTTCCGTTTTGAATAAATCCTGGAAGCAGCACCCAACAAAGTGACAATTGTACAGCAATAAATTTCTAATTTACACACAAGGCGCAGACATCAGCGTAAACACTTCCAGTCCAGCATCCAGTTGATAAATATTTACCAACGGGTTGAAAAAATCTTTTTTCTTCCAAATTTAATATGAATAGCTTATAAAGCAACTTATCTTATTTTGAAAAAAAATCCTGTGAAATAAAGTAATCTACTATGCTGAGCCATGTTGGGGACACAGTCAACAGTTTGTATTAAACTAACAATGAGCAGGATGTGACACACATTTTTAAGCTGAGTACAGCTACTTTGACTTTATAATTGTTTCCTTCTCGTAGACTGGTGCCTTACAAAGGTTAAAGTCTACCCTTCTTTTTGCTCATATTGGGGTGGGGAGAAGAGATGGATTCATAAATTTACCAAGAAAATTAGCGTGAAGTAAAACGCAGATAGCCCCATTCAGGATTTGAGCTGAGGCCGTCGTGTCCATATCTTAAGTTGATTAACCTTAAGCCACACCACACCACACCAGAAGTATGGGGCACCCAGTGGGAAGTGAACTCACAGTGTTCTTCTTGCATAGAAAAAGTGCATGAAAGACATTTAGAAGCACTAACGCATAGAATCATTTCACTATCGTGTCAAACCAAGCAGTAAGCAACAAAATTTATTCCCTTGTTCGTGTGGATGAGGTTTCAATCCTCATGCTAAGACAAATTATGGTTTCTTTGTTTAATGGCATATGAGTTATTCAATGTCAAAGCCATCCTTGGAGAAAATCATTAGCGAAAGTATTTAAGCCATTGTTGAAGGGGATAATGGGTTCATGCCTTTTCCTGGAGTATTAATCCGAAAGTAAACGTAATAGTGCTTGTGGAGTTCGTACTCACTAACTTCCAGCCTGTTGTCCAGTATTTTACCCATTACACCACCAACAACCCACAAAGATTTTTGCACAATCTGCAATTCCAACTTAACACGCTGACGTTATTGCAGATACAATTTACGGTAAAGATTTTAGGGAAAACAGCTCTAACATCAAATGTTTCTTGATCATTTTAATGCAATTTTTTTAAAAAGAAGACATGATTAGACTCTAATATTCTCATTAGACGACCGAACATGGGACGGATTATCGTATGGGAGTATCTTATTAATTAAGAAAATATATTTGGCTTAAGATTAACTATTCTACAATTTAAATACCAGTCCATTGGCCGAGCGTGTTCGCCAAAGGCCCGAGAGACCGGTGTTCAATCCCAGATTGAGTCATACCAAAGACTCAAAAAATCATACTTGATGCCACCTTGCTTAACGCTCAGCATTATAAGGTACGTATCAGGTACGTATGAGCAATTCAGACAAAGGAGTAGTATCCTACCCTGTACCTAGGTGTTGTAGCTATTGAAAAGGGAGCCTTCGGGTCCCCCTCGACCATGGTTGCAAAGTTTACTTTATAATTTTAATATAATATGAATAGTACAAGAAAGTAACTCAGAACCTCTTAAAAAGGCAGACAAAATGACATTAAGTTTATGACATCCTGGATTTACGATTAAATTATCTAAAGAAACATTTTCCAAATTAATATAATCGTTGGGTAAGCCTATCTAGTTGTCAAGTGGTCGTGAGTTCAGTCTTAGGTTGACCCAGGAAAAGCCATGCACAGTGAAAGAGAAAGGTCGGGGGGCGCTTTAGTGAACATGTCAAACAACCAACCACAAATAAAACCGCGTTCCATACTAACATGATAAACATCTCTAGAATACTAGCATAAAGCACCTCAACTACTTCCACCAAAATAAATTTCACTCCTAAACTAAATAATAACAAACAATACCAACTGAAAAATAAAGACCTGAGAGACAATCACTCAGTATGATAGAAAGCGCTTAAGAGTAGAACCTATGATAACTTCTCTATTAATTAGACACTGACACAAGACACTAGCAAGAAAGCTAAAGCCAAAACAAGACCATAAAAAAGGAAAGTCCTGAGATCTAACAAAACTTGTCAAAACAATAACTTTTTGCCCAAATGTTCTCTTTATATATATATATATATATATATATATTTGATTGAACATTATACTCATTTTTCGATTACTTATTTTTTTGTTAATCTTTCGGGTTGCTGTATTGATCTTGTGGCTATCCGGCTGCAATTAATTAATAAAACTTCCATAATTAGTTCTTTCCCAAGTACTTTCTGCTCAACTTTGTGCCATTATCAGGGAAGGATGTATTACAAAAGTGATGTAACTTTTGTATATACATTACTTCTTTGTAAGAATGAGCCTTTATACAGGTGTATTTTGTAGCGTTTACTTCTTAGAATTTGTTTCTATAAATAGTGTCAGTCGTTAAAGACATTTAAGTAGATTAGCACTGGCTTCAAAGTTAATTCTTTCATGTTTAGGCTGTATATTTCTAATATGTAACGTCTCGAGAATCTGTAATTTTTGGTTGTTATTTTGTTGTTCTAATATTGTGATTTCGGTAAGAATTTTCCGAAATTCAATTGTCGGACATGAATGTTTTTAGATGTTGTGCTATGGAACTGGTATCAAAAAGGTGCATTGTAAGTCTTCTAGATACACCCCCCGCTGATAGTTGGGTAGAAAGTACTTGGGAAATAACTAATCATGAGAATTTTATTAACCAATTCCAGCCGGATATCATAAGATCGATGAGGCAACTTGAAAGGATTAACAAAAAATATGTTGACAAAAAATGTTTATACGTTCAATCAAATATGTATCAATAAAGAAATGCTCCCCAAATATATGTATATTTTCATCCACAGACAGACTGTATCATTTTGGCTAGACACGTACGACACATCAAGCTGAGATCGAAACCTGCCCAACTTTACGTTAGACTTAGCATCATACCATTCAGCTATCAATCGACATAATTCAGCTAGGCAATTATAAGGCATTATGTTGTAGCTTTTGTTTGTTTACATTTTACCTTACTAGATACCAGAGTGCTCAGTTCATTCGAAGAGCTTTGCATTACGTGAGCGGCAGCCGTACATTCCTTCGCCAGAGTGCTCAACCCCCGGGAATATATATATATATATATATACATTATAAAAGGAAATTCTTTCAAACTGTCACAGTGTCAAAACTATTGTATGGTTACATCACTTGAACTTTAACAAAACGCCAAGAGAAAAAAATCTAGATGGAAAACATTCAAGGATACTGCGTGCTGTTTCGAATATATTCTGGAAGTAGCACCTTAAGAAACAGCTGTTGTATGGCCTTTGCCTACCATCTCACAAACCATCCATACGATGTCACATTTCAGCATGTTAGTCACCATGCCAAGGGGTTCCCTTCCCACAAACATCCATATATATGGAGAGAGAGAGAGAGAGAAAGAGAGAAGTAGTAATTTAATGAGCTTTTTGTTTAGATGTGGCACAAAACTGAATGAATGGGACATCCTATGAGACTCGAACTCACTCGTGTAATTTTGCTAGTCTAGATTGCCAACCATTACACCACTCGAGGTTCCAAGAGAGAGGGTAGAGTAATGTTTGTCGTTGGTGACAATTTTCAGTTCTACTTAAAACTTAATGCAATATTTCTGTAGTCTAAACTCGCTCTGAAACCCAATTCTTGTTTTTAATCATATAAAATCTATAATTATTTGAACTGTACTCGATGAATGAATTATTGGTAGATTTTGAAGCAAAACTTGTATTATTTCAGTTTTTGATTTTTTGACAGCAATTATGTTGTTTCAAGTAATTAATGATAATGATTTGTAAATAATGTAAGCTTCAAATACGTGTAACTAGACTTAATCAATTGATAATTAATAATCTACGCACATTGTATAGTTTCAAATATTCCTAAATAATAATTTTCAAACGGATATATTTCACTGATAGACCGTATCCTAACAGGTGCTACAACTCCATGTCATAGTGGACCTTGTAGTAATATATCTTCTCCAGCTGGATTTAATTAGATGTGTCAGCTGGTAATCGTTGTCGTAACTTGAATTTTTGTGTATATTTTGAGGTGGAAAGGGTAGTTCCATTTCTTTGAAGCGTCTCTGATTATCTCATATTTTAGCCAACGTAGACTTAAAAGTTTTTCATGAAGGGGCATTTACCATCGCTGACGGTGGTTTGTTCCGATGATAAACTACTACCACTCCGTGACAGGGTGAGGGGTGGGGGCTTGCAATTGAGAGGTAATTTCGTACTCAGCAGGGCACCAGGACAACTCAGGACCGGACAATTTGGTAGTAGAAAATTCTATACTGGACAATTGGGTACTGGAAAATTCTATATTGGACAATTCTGTATTGGACAATTTGGAACTGGACTATTCTGTATTGTGCAATTTGGTTCTGGATAATGCTGAACAGAATAATTTATATTGGAAAATTTAGTGCTAAACAATTCTGTACTGGACAATTTCGAACAGAACAATTTGGTATTGGGCAATTCTGTATTGGATATTTTAGGTCTGGGCCTATGGTATTGGACAACTTGGTACAAGACTATTCTGTTGTGGACCATGTGATACTGAACAATTGTGTACAGGACAATTTGATACAGGTCAATTCTGTATTGGACAATTCTGCAATGGAAATTTGTTTCTGGACAATTCCGTATTGGAGAATTTAGTATTGAAATATTCTGTATTGGACAATTTTGTATGGGACAATTCTGTATTGGACAATTTGGTTGTTTTGGTTTAGTTGTTTGGGTTTTATGGTATATCAACCTTTGTTGGTTATTTAATGCCAAATCCATTTTTACACAAATAATCAGTTCTATTTCAAACACTTCAGTTTAGCATGAATACACAGTTTGTCCAAAACATTCCTATTTCAAGTTACTCAGTTTAGTCAAACAGTTCTAATTCAACCAATTCAGTTCAGTGTAAGTATAGATTTTGTTTACACACAGTTAATTTTCAAAACACCTCTGTTTCAAACAATTCAGTTTAGCATAAGTACAGTTTCAATATCAAAAACAGTTCCATTTCAAATTATTCAGTTTAGCATACAAAAACAGTTCCCTTTCAAACAATTCAGTTTAGCATCATAGATAGGACCCTGTAAGGTGCTACCACTCCGCGCCAGTGTGAACCTGGGATCGATGGCAATCGAGACGTGCTCCGCATTCCCCAAAACTCGAACATTACTGGAACCTAACCATTAGATTGTTTATCCAGGACACTTGTTGGGGGAAGTCTTACCCCTCTGCATAGATGCAGTCCGTGTATTCTACAGCCTCAGCTGACAGGCTTATGGACTATTCTGTACTGGACAATTATCTACTGTACAATTCCTTATTGCACAATTCGATACAGAAATCTTTTGTATTTGACAATTTGGTACTGAACAAAAAATTTTTTGATAATTTAGTACGGGGCCATTCTGTATTAGAGAATTTGGTACTGGACAATTCTGTATTAAACAAATTTGGTACTGGATTATTCTGTATTGGACAGTTTGGCGCTAAACAATTCTGTATTGGACAATTTCGTATAGGACAATTCTATACGGGCATTTTGGTACTGGACATTTCTATGTTGGACAATTTAGTACTGGGCTTTTAGTAATGGACAATTCGGTACTAAACTATTCTGCACTGGGCTATTTAGTACAGGACAATTCTGAACTGGACAATTTGATACAAGTCAATTCTCCATTAGACAATTTGGTAATGGGCAATTTGGTAATTTGTATTTGGACAATTCGGTACTGGACTATTCTATATTGGACCAATTTGTACAGGACAATTTCCCTACAGGACAATTTGGCACTCGACTCTTATGTACAAGACAATTTGGTACTGGACAATTCTTTATTGGACAATTCACAACTGCACTCTTTTGCATTGAGCAATTTGGTACAGGGCAATTCATTATTGAATAATTTGGTACTGGACTATTCTGTATTAAGCAATTTGGTCCATGCCAAAAATTACTAGACCATGTGGTACTGCACAATTCTGTATTAAACAATTTGGTACTGGATAATTCTGTATTGGGGAAATTTGGAACTGTACAATTCTGAATTGAACAATGCTGTAGAGGACAATTATGTATTGGACAATTTGGTACTGGACTATTCTGTACAGGACCATGTAGTACTGGACCATTCTGTGTGGGACAATTTGGTACTAGACGATTCTATACTGCATGATTTCGTACCGGACAATTCTGTACTGAATAAATTAGAATGGACAATTTCGTATTGGGGAATTTGGTAGTGGACAGTTCCGTATTGAACAATGCTGTAGAGAACATTTATGTCTTGGACAATTTAGTACTGGACCATTCTATATTGAGGAATTTGGGACTGGACAATTCTGTATTAGGAAATTCGGCACTGGATAATTCTGCACAGGACCATAAGGTACTGGACAATTCCGTATGGGACAAGTTGGTACTGTTTCAACTGGACAAACCAGATATAAGATACTATTGAATATGGAATAACTTCACTAAATAACGTTAGTTGCCTGAAATGAGTTGTCTACTTCTGTAGGACACTTTCAAAATAGTCATAGTACCAAATTGTCCTGGTATCAATTTTTCTGGAGGTCAGTCCTCAGAGCTGGAGCCTCAGTACCGGAGGAATTTATGACCATACACTTTTTTTGCACGTGTGGCCTTCAGCAGAGGATGCATTTAGCCTCTCAACAAGGCGCCAATAAATGAATCCGTTTGGGGGATCCTGCCAACTAACCTGTAACACAGTCGACTGCGGCTACAGAATATACCGATTGAATCTCTGCAGAGGAGTAAGAATCCGCCCACCAACTAGTTCCCTAGATGTGAAGCAAGACTCTATCTGATTGTAAGGTTCCACGTCTGGAGATTTGGATAATTCATTTCCATTATTCCCTGGTCTACTCTAACCCGGAGTGGTAGTATCTGCTACAGTTTCATCAATGGGTTAAACAGAACACTTTATCCATTTTACAAACGACTGTTAAATCGAGATGTTAGTATTACATTGCAAAACCTGAAACCATTTAACCTTATGCAAAAAAAAAAAAAAAAACCAACAACAAACTTTTAGTCTTAGATAACAATAATTAAAACTATTTATCTGTGTGCAAACAAATAATTAATGCTAAATAGAATTATTCGTGTTTGATAAGAATACTTGAAACCATGTAAAAGTACGCAAGCGAATAAGATCTGGTTTGTTTAAAATGTTGCCAATAAATTATTCGTTTACAGATTATATATATACATATATATATACATATATGTGTGTGTGTGTGTGTGTGTGTGTGTGTGTGTGTGTGTGTGTAAACAGGTTTTGGCATTAAAAAACCTACATGTGTTGATATACCATAAAAACCAATTAACCAAGCAATCAACTAACAACCTGTCTCTATGATCAATCAATTTATTACTTAATTTTGTTTCCATTTAAATTTCATTTTTCTTTTTCTATCTTATTTATTGTAAAGAAGTAAATTTTGTTTTCAACATTACCAAACGATGCCACATTGTTTGCCTTTATGGGCTGAGGACAAATCGATCCGAGGATCTGTTAGTCACGTGACCATTTCACTTCGTCATCAGGACAATCAGGGAGTCTCTTTGCTCCTTCACGCAATCTCGAATAATTAACCACTGAAGCGATTAGAATAAAATAGAAATAAAAAAAGGAAAATCTCGTTCGCTAAAAACCGTTACGCGTCAGAGAAGCAGTAAAAAGTGTCCGTAAGGCTCTGGTGATGTTCATTCAACCAACGATAAGGACGAAAAATAAATAAATATATAAATATATAAAGAGGATAACGATATGATTAATTTTGCCACCTCTCCCCCATCTACTTCATCACACTCAAAAGGGGTGGGTACGGGCAAAATCTCCATTAAACCAACCACAATAATTTTAATAGAATTTTAGATCAAGAAAGATGTAGCTAATCATATCTAGATTCGGTCTTTATTCTTCATCGCCTAACAGTGAGACTTTTTTGTCATCACCTGGGCATTTACTCTAAAAAGAAAAAAGAAATCAGGATAGAATCGCAAGAGAAATAATTAAATCTATAATATCATGATAGAGAGCGAGAGAGAGATAAAGAGAGAGGGAGAGGGAGAGAGAGAGAGAGAGAGAGAGAGCACAAAATGGCCGTCTGCTTCGGGATAATTGCCATCTTTGTTACGTCATTGTTGTCATGGTGAGTTGTATAAGTGTTTTTGTGTATGGGGGTGGGTTTTCGCAGTGGCTATGTCACTCGAGTTATATTGGATGTTGACAAGACAGACTATAAATTGGTCTATTGAGCACCTGTTCATATTGTTTTGAAAAGATGACATCAAAGTTTTTTGTTGGATGCTCAAAAAATAAGGTCTCATTTCAGATTTAGTACGACTAAGTTATAGATAATTTCATGCTTCTTTATAAAGATAGGTATTAATTCAATTCCTTTACGTCGAGCGGGAAGCGACATTTTTAAAGAAGGATACATCTGGTTTTTCTCCGAGCCCATGAGTAGAGTGTTCGCCAATAGTCCGGGAGACTGGGGTTCAATCTCCCGGTCGAGTTATACCAAAGACTCAAAAATGGTACTTGATACCGCCTTGCTTAGCGCTCAGCATTATAAGTTTAAGATCAAGGGTAAAGTGGAGCAATCCAAGGAAAGGAGTAGCGCCTTCCCCTACACCTCGTATTGAAAAGGGAACCTTCGGGTCACCCTCGACTAAGATCGCTAAATACATCTGGTTTGAATTCAGAGTTTTCCTTCTCCTAGATTGGTTGCGATACCAAGGCTAAAGAACCCAGTTCCTCTTACTAGTCACCCATGCCTTTCCCTTATACATTAGTGTGCAGTGAAACGCAAACATCCACATCCAGAATTAGTATAAACCCTCTTATCCTCCCCCAAGCTATGGGTTAAATACTACAACTTGTATTCTTCTATAAGGATGGCTTCGGCATTAAATAAACCATGAAGGTTAATATGCCAGTAAAAGCAAGGAAATCGAAACTAAAACCTGTAGAATTTGAACACGAGTAAATGTATCCATTGTCTAAGACGATAACCATTACACCACTTGTGCCTTTATGTATATAAATATATTTTGTCAGTAGTTATTGCATTTTTAGAATAAAGCAATTTGAAGTGCATCTACATTATATATATATACAATTAAAGTGTGAAGCCCACTGGTGTTTACGATAGGTTGGTTGGTGTTTTATGGCATATCAACCTTTCTGGATAAATCAAAAGCAAATTCTGTTATTGTGTGGAGGGGATTTGAAAGAGGATAGTTTGTAGGAAACCTTATTTTAAAACGAGTTAGAGCTCATTTCTGTGCGCACAGTTAAATGGTTTCAAGTATTTCTATCAACCACTAATAATTCTATTGGATATTAATCATTTGCTTGTACATTGCTAAATGTTTCACGTATTGTTATTTAATACTAATAAATATATTCACTTAAATATTATTTGTTTGCACACAGTTAAATGTTTTCACGTGCACTAATTAACATAAGTAATTTTGTTCATCAATATTTCCGTCTAGTACGAACTATTTGCAGTTGAATGGTTTAAACTAACTAATGATAATAATCCTCTGTAAATGATTGAACAGTTCTATTTGACCTATAGATAGGTTCCTAACAGGTACTGCAATTCCGGATCAGAGTGGACCTGAGAGTAATGGTAATAAAGTTTTACTCCACATTTCCCAAACTCCTGGAGTTTTACCATCAGATGCAGTTTAGTGTCATCCCTAGGACACGTTTACGATTGCAGATATCATATAATGGATAGTTAAAGACACTTGGATACTAAAAAACGATATTCGTTTAATGAAATGATATGCTACGTCAGGAGTTCATTTTTCGCCGTTTTTTTTTATTGCATATCAACCTTTGAAAATCTATGTAAAAAAATTCTTACGGCGATGACCTTAGAAAACTTGCTAAGAACAATCAAATTATGAATGACAACAAAGAAATATTCCCTTTTGTCTCATTACTTTTGATCATCATCATCATCATCATCATCTCTCTCTCTCTCTCTCTCTCTCTCTCTCTCTCTCTCTCAGTAACGATTGGCTCTATTCCTGGCTGCTGACAACACATTTTTTCTTGATTTTCAAGGCAATTTTTATAGCTTATTTATCACTAATCCACTTGCATTTTACATTTTATTGTTTTTTACAATGTGTAATTGATTTAATTCTGAAAACTGACTATACATTCTTTGCTGATTTTTTTATATATTTACATAATAAGACCATGAGGAGTGCATTTAAGTTATATATAGGGTGTCTCAATATACATGGAACTTATATATAGGGTGTCTCAAAATACATGGGATTTATATATGGGATGTATCAATATACATGGGACTCATGTAACTGCTAATGACTTTACTAGTATATTCATATAATAACCCAATTCTGTCTGTATTGTTTTCCCTAATTACCGACCGCTGATAACCCCTTTCTTCAAATATTTTAATGCATTTCTATAGTAAAATCATTTACAAAACATTAACTGTATATGCATTCACCTTAAACTATCAGTAATGCTTATATTAAATCCAAACTATTGTCATATTTTCTTTGTGATTTTCACTATATTCCTATGATTAAAACTCTTCCTTCAGTTGTGACTAAGTTGATCTAACGAATGATCAAGCACGCATTCACACACACACACACACACACACACACACACAGATAGATAAATCGTACTGAATAGATTAAAAACAGGATAAAAAAACTCACGCATCTGAATCATTAGTTGACAAGTGAATTTTTCGCTGAAAATATTGTGATATTGTAAGGCTTTTTATGCATAGAATACTGTTTTGGGGAACTAAACATAAGGGTCTCCGTTTTGGGGAGCTGTAGGCGGAGAGAATTTGCACACACGAAGGAGCTGTCGTAAGCCGGAACAGCCAGCGGGAACTGACCTCAGCCAAAATTCTGGACCTAATATAGTCTTAAAACTTCCACGTGACCATACACACAATCGGCAAACTCTCTATCAGCTAGGACAATATATATATATATATATATATATATATATATATATATATATAACCTTGAATTAAAAATAATTATACTTGATTGCAAAACCTAGAAGTGATGTCATAAGCCATTATTAGTCTCCTAAAAAGTACTATGAAGTTTAAAAGATGTGTAGAGCACAAATATTGGAAAAAAAACCCTAAAATACCAAATTCTAGTTCATTTGCAGACCTGTTGGTATTACAGGTAGAGTGCTCGCCAAAAGCCCAGGAGACCGGAGTTCAATCCCTGATCGAGTTATATCAAACACTCAAAAAAAAGGAGTAGAGCCCTCCCCTATTCCTCGATGTAGTGGCTAAGGAGAAATTATATATATATATATATATATATAAAAGTTGGCGACCTTAGTCGAGAGTGACCCGAATGCTCCCATTTCATTAGCTGCACCTCTCCAACACCTTTTCATAAGTTGCGCCTCTCCTACACCGAGGTGTTGGAGAGGTGCAACTCCTTTACCTGGATTGCTTCACTTTACCCTTGATACTTACCTTATAATATTTAGTGTTAAGCAAGGTGGCATCAAGTACGATTTTTTGAGTCTTTGATATGACTCGACCTGGGATAGAACTCCGATCTCCCGGACGATTGGCAAACACTTTACTCATTAGGTCAATGGCCCGACGCAATCCTAAATTATATATATATATATACTCATATATATCCATGTAATTTAGGATAGATTATTATTAGATTATATATATATATATATATAGCCATGTACGTAGGCTCAACATTTCGTTTAAATGTGTTGAACCATTGGACTACCCACACAGGTGACGTGTTTATTTTGGTGAAGACTTGTGTAGACTCAACCATACTTTTTGGTTGAGCAGATGACAGAAGAATGGTGAACCAGTGAGATTTAGATTCTCCCGGTCAAAACTTGTTATGTTTTTAATTAAGAATCATTCCTTCTTGTTTAATTGCCCTCCCAAGGCTAGATATTGTATACTACCGCTGTGTCTAGACAAACAACGAGGAACAAGTATATACAAAAATATAATCTTATATTTTTATTCTTCGACAGTGACGCAAGTGGCTCGAGAAATAAGTCAGTGTCGGACGCGTAATGCAACTGCTAGGCTTCCCTGGCACCCGCACCAGGCAGCCTTGACCAACTAGCGTCTCCACACGGCGCCACACCGTGATCCGTGCTGCCTAGCTACGGCTGGCTTGACAGTGACAGGGATGCAAGAACATAGATAGATAGATAGATAGATATGAACTGACGGAGATAGATAGATAAATTGATAGATATGAACAGGTTTAGATAGCTAGCTAGCAAGATAGGTTTATGTTGGTCAGTTGGTTGTTTTGTTTTACGGCATATCAACCCTCCTCGGGTCATTTAACGCCAAATTAAATTTCAAACAATTCAGTTTAATATAAGATTAATTGTTTTTTTTACAAACAGTTAAATGTAAAAACAGTTCTATTTCAAACAATTCAGTTTTGCATAAGTGCGTGGTTTATTTCTGTTTGACCTGTAGATAGGACCCTGATAAGTGCTACCACTCCGACCCAAAGTCAACCTGGGAGCAATGACAATGAGGGAGTTCTCTGCATTCCCCCAAACTTCAGCATTACTGGAACATGACCATCAGATTGTTTAGAGTCATATCCAGGTCGTTCGTTAGCATCTTACCCCTCTACAGAGAAACAGTTGGGATATTCTAAAGCCTCAGCTGATTGAGCAAAAAACAGGTTTAGATTGATCGATTAAAAAGATTTAGATAGATAGATAGATAATATTTCAAGTAACTAGTCATATTTAATACGAATATTTTTAAACTCATTTTTTATGGTTTCAACAAACAAGCAAGCGTAGTATTTCTTTAAGCTAAATGTGATCAACCTGAAGCAATTACACCTTATGTTTTCCATGAACGATACAGTTTCTGCTAGCCATTCTGATAATCTAACCGAGTTCTATTTGACACATAGATAGGACCCTAACAGATACTACCACTAGGAGTCAGAGTGGACCTGAGAGGAATAGTAGTGAAGAGGTACTGCATAGTCCCCAAAGCTCAGGAACTGGCGCCTCTCCAACAGATGCACACTGGAGGGTGATAATACCACTCTGTAGAAATGCCGTCGGCTTATTCTACTGTCAAAAGCCAACCGGGCCCAGAATTTGAAGCCAATTTGCTAAGTCCGTTCTCTCTCCCGATTATCATTATACCAACTGTTCCTCCTAAATAATAACGATAGCAGCAATGTAAATATTTATATTAATAGTAGGATTAGCAGCAGTAGTCGTTGGTTCATATTTTATGGCTGATCAACGCTTTTGGGTTATTTGATGCCAAATCATATATATATATATATATATATCGCTCCATAAACTTGATGTTGTTTCCCCTCAAATCTGATGCAAATAATTTCTTAACAGATCCATTTGACGTATACATGAGATTTAAGAGGCACTACCATTTCGGATTTGAGTATACCGAAGAGTAATAGTACTGCCCTGGAACTGGTGCCTTATCACCCGAAAATTTGAAAGTCATAACCAAGCGCATTATCAAATAGGACTAGTTACTTGAAAACTATGAATAAATTATTAATATTTGATAGAAATACTTGAAACTCCTCTACTGGGTGAAAAATTTCATTGTGAACTTGGGAACAATGGCAATAAAGAGACTGAGTTGACCCTTTTGTTTGGTTTTCGTCATGTCAACCCCAGTCGGTTCATTTAATGCGGTAGCTAATCTTTTAAAAGCAATTATATGGGTTCAAGTAATTATTCCTATTTAATATTAATAATAATGTCAATAAGACCTTAATGCAATAACCAAGATGTCAGATACGAAAAAGTAAGAATCTCCAAATCGAATTAAAATGAAAAGAAACAGTAATCGAAACACCACACACCCCAAACCACAAAACAAACTTTAATACAAGAAGAAAAAAGAAATGAAGACATAAAGAGAATTATGTCTGAAAAGAAGACCATATTTCCATCTCTCAAGAACCAAAACTGGAAAACGGTTCAGGCAGA
Source organism: Sepioteuthis lessoniana (assembly GCA_963585895.1). Classification (NCBI taxonomy): domain Eukaryota; kingdom Metazoa; phylum Mollusca; class Cephalopoda; order Myopsida; family Loliginidae; genus Sepioteuthis; species Sepioteuthis lessoniana. The sequence goes on from OY757931.1 coordinate 41,542,416, forward strand.
AACAAATTATGAACAAATATCTCAACAAACTACATTATAGAATTAAACGAACTAATCTATGCAGGAGTGAAATTAGGATTTGATAAAATGGTTGCTCCCCTGAAAACACAAACATATATTCAAAACCTGGTTGATAAATTAGACTGTAAACACTGATAAGAAATCTACCACAAGCAAAAATGCTAAAAAAGAGGAAAAACGCAGCTATATGTAAGGAAGGAAAGAGGAAAGAAACGCAGCAAGCAAAACAAAAATTACGACCCGAGGAAATAAATCAAAAAGGTCCCGGTGGAAAAAGTAAGACTATAAAGATAGCTCGACAGGAGCAAGTAATACAGACAAAACAGGATTTTCCAAAACAAAGAAAGAAAATTCTACCAGCAAATAGGTGGAGAATGCACGAGGGCATACCAACAACCGAATGCAAAAGAAGAAAAACAATTTTGGAGCAAAATATGGGAACGTAAAGAAGACAAAAGCTAAATGGATAACCATGGATAAAGAGTTACAAGGATTCAAAGAAACCCCTAAGGCGAATATATACCTCGGTTCACTAAGAGCAACACTCAAAGAAGTACCAAATTTGGAAAAAAATCCTGGCCACGATGCCATACGTGGATTCTGGTTTAAAAAATTCACTTGCAATCGAAATTAATAGATGTTTTGAAGAAACAAATTTACTCGAATAGATAAACAAAGAAAAGACGTCCCTGACTTCACTAAAATGATACTGCCCCAAACAACTATAGACCCATCACATATGAAACGATCACGCGGAAAATACTAACAGCACAAATAGGGAGTGGGGAGTTTACTACTCGCTTATAAGTTACGGACTGTTCCTCGAGGAACAGAAAGGATGTCACAAAGAAACAAGAGGAACCAGTGATCTACTATACATAGATCAATAGTTTCTCAAAACAAAACGAGGCGAAAAAATATAGCTATAGTGTGGATTGACTTCTAAAAAGTATACAATATAGTCTCGAAAAGCTGGATTATAGACTGTCTCAAAATGTACAAGATAGCTAGCTGATGAAGGCATAAAGTTTATCGAGGAAACCATGAAAAAAAAATTGATGGCAGGAGGAAAAGTTTAGCGGTGGTGAATATCATCCAGGGAGATGCTCTATCACCATTATTATTTGTGATAGCGAAGATGCCACTCAATCCTATATTTAGGAAATACATAAGCAGTTATAAACTTATAAAATCGCAAGAAAATATCAATCACCAAATGTATATGTACGACATCAAACTGTTTGCCAAAAATGAAAAAGAATCGGAAACTCAGATACAGTCAGTGAGAATATACCGTGAGGATATAGGTATGGAATGAGGCAGTACAAGTACTTGGGAATATTGAAAGCCGACACCATGAAATAAGTGAGGATAAAAGAAAAAAGAAAAAAAAATAGTATCTCAGGAGAAGGAGAAAACAAATCGAAACTAACTATATTGCAAAAATTTCATCAAAGGGATAAACACCTGGGCTGTTCTATGTGTGAGATACTCGGGACCATCGTTCAAGTGGACGAGGGAAGAACTTCAACGAATGGACCAAAGAACAAGAAAACTAATGATGATGCATAAGACCTTATATTCGAGAGATGACATAGACAGGCTATATGTGTCAAGCAAAGGTGAAAAAGGACTCGCCAGCATTGAAGAGAGCATTAATGCGACGACTCGGCGACTACATAAATAAAGCAAAGAAAGACTAATTACGGCAATCAGCAACAACACAAACAACACAAGGACCAACAAAACAACAATAACTAGAATTAAAAATAGGAAGAAAAAACTGTATGGATATTTCAATTACTGATGAGCAAAATATATTTCATGATTTGTATATTTGTTGATATGAAAACAGTAAAGCAAATTCGACACAAGGCCGTTATAAGACCATAGGGCACAAGGTCAATGAAAAGACAGTTTAGCATAGGATCAGTAAAAAGATAGTTGGGCACGAGATAATCGGGCATCAGACAGTTTGGAACAAAGTCAGTTCTTAGAAAATTTGGCCTAAGGCCATTTGTAAAGTAGTTTGGGACATAGTCAGTGATTAGACAGTTCGGCAAAATATCAATAAAGTCTGTGTGGCACAAGGTCAGTTATGAGAACGGTTTAGCACAAGGTCAGTTATTAGAGACTTCGGTATAAGTTTAGTTATGAAAAGTATGGTACATGATCAATTATAAGACAGTTTGGCAAAACGTCAATTATAAGACTGTATGGTACAAGGTCAGTTATGAAATCGGTTTGGCATAAGGTCATTGGTATAGAAATGTTGGACAAAGTTAACAGAACAAGGTCAGTTATAAGACAGTATGGCACAAGGTCAGTGAAAAGACAGTTTAGTAGGAGGCCCAATATAAGACAATTTGGAACTAGGGTAGTTATAAGATAGCTAGGTACAAGTTCATTTATAAGACAGGCAGTAAAAGGTCAGTTTTGAGATAATTTGGGACAAGTTAATTTATAAGATAGGCACAAGGTTACTTATGAGATAATTTAGCGTTAGGTCATTTAGAAGACAGTTTGGAACAAGGTTAGTTATGAGAATTATTAAGCACAGTTATAAGAGAATTTTGCGCAGAGTCAGTTATGAGACAGTTTGGTACAAGGTTTGTTAAGAGACAGTGTGACACGGGGTCATAAGACTAGCGCACGGTTTGTTATAAGACAGACACGAAGTTAATTATCAACAGTTTAGAATAAGGTTAGTGAGAAGCGAGTTTGGTTCAAGTTCAATGATAAGACAGGCACAAGGTCAGTTCTAAAAATTAGTCACAAAGGTAGTTTTCGCATCAAAATCATTATCGAAAAATTAACAATGGGTTTGCTTCAAACATTCAATAAACAGTGTTCTTAAACATGACAAGAAATTTTTTCCTACGAATGTTTCCGGATGTCTTCTCTAATGTTGACTGGTTGGGTTTTATGGCATATCAACCCGTGCAGATTACTTAAGGCTAAATTCTGTTTATACATATATGATTTTTAAATGAATGATAACATTTTTAAACGACACATTTATTTGCACATCGTTAAATGGTTATGAAAACATGATTTTTAAGTGAATTGTTTCTTGGTAAACTTATTACTAAATAAGTTAGAGCAAATGTTTTTACACACAAGTATTGCTATTGTCAGCATACGTATAAATAGTTTCAAGTTTTCCTGGCTAACGTTAATTCTATTTAGTACTAATCATTTTTTTTTCACACAGTTTCCCAGTCGGCTGGGACTGTAGAATACACAGACTGCTTCTCTGCCGAGAATGTAAGACCCCCTCCCACGTAACGAGTGTCCTAGATAGGAGATTAAACAATCTGATAGTGAGGTTCCAGTTATGCTGGAGCTTTGAGGAATGCAGAGCACCCCTTCATTGCCATCGCTCCCAGATCCACTCTGGTAGCATCTGACAGTGTCCTACCAACGGGTCAAATAGAACTAATCTATTTACTTATACTAAACTGAATTGCTTGAAAAAGAACTGTTTTGACATTTAAACAAAGTACTTATGCTAATTTGTATAGTTTGAAATAGAACTGTTTTTGTATGCTAACCTAAATTGTTTGATATAGAACTGCTTTTAAAACTGAAACTGTACTTACGCTCAACTGAATTGTTGGAAATAGAACTGTTTTGACATTTAACAGAGTGTAAACAAAAACCATACTCATCCTAAACTGAATTATTTGAATTAGAACTGTTTAACTTACCTGAATAGCTTGAAATAGAAATGTTTTTTTGACAATTAAACTGTGTGTTTATGCTAAACTGAATTGTTTGAAATAGAATTGTTTATTTGTATTTGTTGTGGTCTTCAGATAAGACCGGTGGAAGAACAACTCAAACAACGGGTGATAGGTAAACGTTATTGTATTAGCAGAAAAAGGAAGTCATACAAAGGAAATATTAGCCGTGCTCGGCTTGCAGTCCGTCTGTCAAATGTCTCGTTAGGAACGAGAAGTTGTCTCCCCCGAGTGAGTAAGCTCGGAGAATACGTTTTGGATATGTCCTCATAACAGTATAAAAATGGATTTGGGATGAAATAACCTACACAGGTTGATATGCCATAAACAAACAATCACTCAGTCAACTAGTTCTAAGAATTGCTAATACTGATAGTTTTATTTGCCCAAAATTAAATGGTTTCAAGTATTGCTTTTTAACACAAATAATTCTGTTTAACATTAATTATTCATTTGCACACTGTTCAATGGTTTCAAGTATTGCAACGGAATACCAATAATTCAATTTTTTACGCATACTTAAATGGTTTCAAGTATTTTATCTCGTATGAAAGTTCTATTTTGCATTAATCATTTGTTTGTCCGCACTTCAATGGTTTCAAATATTTCTATATAACACCATTAGTTTTATTTGTACACAGTTGAATGTTTTCAGTTAATGCTATTCAACACTAATAATTCTCTTCGACATTACTTATTCATTTGCTAACAGATAAATAATTCCAAGTATTGGTATTGATATGTGTCATTTGTTAGCACACAGTTAAACGGTTTAGCAGTTCTGTCTGATATACAGATGGAACCCTAACAAGTACTACCACTCCGAGTCAGTGTAATGAAATGAAAGTTTACTCCACATTTCTCAAAGGTTCAGGAGTGTTGTTGGTTGGTTATTTCGTTTCAAACCCTTTTCGGGTCATTTAAAGCAGAATTGAATTTTAAACAATTCAGTTTAGTATAAGTATAGATTTTGGTTGGTTGGTTGGGTTTTATGGCATATCAACCTTTGTAGGTAATTTAACGCCAAATCAATTTTTATGCGAATAGTCGGTTCTATTTCAAACAATTCAGTTTAGCATGAGTACAAAGTATGATTGTAAAAACATTTCTATTTCAAGCTATTCAGATTATTCAAACAGTTCTAATTCAGCCAATTCAGTTTAGTACAAGTATAGATCTTGTTTACTCACAGTTAAATGTCAAAACAGTTCTATATGAAACAAAGCAGTTTAGCATAAGTAGAGTTTTAATGTCAAAAACAGTTCCATTCCAAACCATTCAATTTAGCATTAGTACACAGTTAAAATGTAAGTACAGTTTAATAATCAAAAACATTTCTACTTAAAGCTAATCAGTTTAGTCAAACAGTTCTAATTCAAACAATTCAGTTTAGCATTAGTATGCAATTTAGTTCAACCTAACCCATAGATAGGGCCCTATCAGGGGCTACGACTCCGGGCCAGAGTGGACATAGGAGCAATGGCAATGAAGGGGTGATCCGCATTCCCCAAAGCCATAGTATCACTGGAACCTCACCATCAGATTGTTTAGTGTTATATCTAGGACACTCGTTGGCGGAGTCTTACCCCTCTGCAGAGAAGCAGGTCGGTGTATTCTACAGCCCCAGCCGACTAGGCAAATTATAGTTTTTGTTTACAAACCTATTTCAAACAGTTCAGTTTAGCATAAGTACGCAGTTTTAATGTCAAAACAGTCCTACTTCAAGCAATTCAGTTTAATCAAGGTTAACAGTTTAGTTCTATTTGACCCATAGATAGGACCCTATCCGGACCTAACACTTCGGTCCAGAGTGGACCCGGGAGCAATGGCAATGAAGGGGTACTCCACATTCCCCAAAGCTCCGGCACTACTGGAGCTTCACCATTAGATTGTTTAGTGTCATTTCCAAAAACGCGTTGTGGTGGAGGTATTACTCTTCTGCAGAGATGCAGTCGGTCTATTCGACTGCCCCAGCTTTATCTTCTATAAGTAAGTTTAAAGAATACGTAATGTTTTCTCTGTTCATTTCAGGAAAAGAAGCAAAAATATCTTAAAAGGTTAAAAAGAAAGAAAGAAAAGAAAAAAAACGAAACCAAAATAAAAGTAAAATACTAAAATAAGAAAAGAGATGTACTAAAATAAAATAGTGAGTCCACAGGTTGTGGTTACGTTGAAGATAGGATGCGTTTTGTGGGCACTTATGTATTGCAGACTGGAGGAAACACGTCCACTGTATATTGGTCGTCTTAGTCACTGGCTGATAACAATTTATTCGTCACTCAAGCAAACGTAGCCCGAAGGAAATTCCATCCTGCTCATATAAACATCTCCCACGTAACCTTATCGAGTGATCAGTCCAACTTTCGACTTCCCGTACTGCCTCAAGGAAGATGACTTCACACACACACACACACACACACACACACACACACACAATAACAGCGTCGGGTCTTTTTCCTCTTTTAAATGGATTGTCCACTTCTACCGGGCAAAATCCTGAATGTGTGGCCCACAAATATCATCTTCTAACAGCGTTCTTTTTTTACTTATTTATTTGGTTTATGCAAAACAACCCAGCAATTCTTGACAAAATCTTTATATATATATATATATATATATATATATATATATATATATATATATATATATATACTTATTTAAAGTTTAATAAAGGAGGCTTTTAAGTTCAATTTCGAGTAGCTTAATATATAGATAAAATTTACCATTAAAATCAACCAATCAATCAGCAACGATATGGCTTCAAGTATTTCACACAATTTTATGGGTTGCAATGACAGTCCATGATGATATTGATATTTCTATTTAGGTTCGGTTTGGTTTTATGGCCCGTAACCACTGTCGGTAATTAAAGCCAAATCCGTTTTTTAAATATATAAAGTTCTATTTTAAACAATTTTTTTATATAAGCATAGCTTCTAGTTTACACACAGTTAAATGTCAAAACGGTTCTGTTTGAACTATTCAGTTTAGTATAAGTACACAGTTTAAATGTCAAAACAGTTCTATTTCAAGCAATTCATTTTAGCATAAGTACACAATTTAGTTCAATTTGATCCATAGATAGGATACTATCAGGTGCTACCACTCCGGGCCAGAGTGGACCTGGGAGCGATGGCAAATAAGGGGTACTCCGTATTCCCAAATTTCTAGCATTACTGGAACCTCACTATCAGATTGTTTAGTGTCATATCCAGGACACTCGTTGAGGAGGGGGGTCTTACCCCTCTGCAGAGAAGCAATCGGTGTATTCTACAGTCCCAGCTAACAAGGTAATTTTTATTTAGGAAGTAGTAAAAGATTCTAAATAGCAGTTCATAGTTAACAGCGGACGAAGATGATATTGATTCTTCTATTTAGGAGAGAGTGAAGAATTTTATTTGCTTTTCATTGTTAACAGCGGTCCATGATGATGATGATAATACGTCTCTTCAGGAAAGAGTGAAAGATTATAATATACATTTCATGAATATCTGCATTATTACGAAAATTTAGATTATAAAAAAATCTCTATAAGCACAGACGAAATCACCGCAAAATTATCATTCAGTGGAACGTTTGAAATTACTTTATTCTCGAAGTTAGTGTATTTTAAAAGTACTGTTCCAATAAAAATCTATGAAGTGTTGTCTTTGCTGGAATACGTATATATACATACGTATATATTGAAATGAACACAACTTTTTTCTTAAATCTGAAAAATTCTCAAATGATTGCTTCTATGTTTTTACCAACCTCTCCACACAGGCAGGACATGACACATGGTCAAGTTTTAAGTTTAACACGTTTCAATTCTGACTTTTCTTTCTCCTAGACTAGTTGCCTAACCAAGGCTGAAGAACCCAGTGTGCCCTACTATTTACCCATAGCTTGAGGGAGAATAATTGAATTCATACCGTTCTCAAGGGTATAAGTGTTATTTGAAATGCGATCAGCCTCATATAGGTTTGAACTCGTTTCGTCGTGTCCATTCCCAACGACAATAACCATTACAGCACTACAATATCTCTCACCAACACATGTCAGTCTCTTGATTAAAAGTTTCATGCATTTATAAAAATTCATTTTTTTACAAATAGATATAACTTGTCATCATTAGACTCACGAGAGATTGGAGAAAACACACTCATATGTGCACACACACACAGGCACACACACACACACACACATACATGCATATATATATATGGAGAGATAGTGGAATTTATTAATCCGACGACATGAAGAAAAATAAATGGAACAGTGGGTAAACTAATCACTGACAACGGATTACAATTGATATTTCGTCTTTATTTCAGAAAGTTTAGCATAGGACGAGATAATCAATTATATGTATAGAGTTTCATGACAAAATTGTGTTTTTTATTGCAAAGGAGACAAATGAAACAATAACAATGATAAGGTGAGATCATAATTACTTTCAGTTATGCATACACACACACGCACACACACACACGCACGCATATATATATATATATATATATATATATATGTGTGTGTGTGTGTGTGTGTGTGTGGCAGCTAGTCCCCGTGACGTTTTGGCTGATGTGCTGAAATGGGATATCATAGCTAGTGAGTTCGAATCCCAGTCGCGCTATTACGTTACCTTTCGGATTATTAGCAAAGAGAAAGATATGAACCCCCTTATCACCCCAGCTATAGGTTAAATAGTAATACAACTGATCTTCTACAAAGTGCGCTTTGGCATTTAATAACCTATGAATGTTTAGATGCCATTAAAAAAAGAACCTGAACAAATCCATATATCTATATATATATTTGTGTGTGTGTGTGCGCGCGCACGTGTGTGTATGTGTGTGTGCGTATGTGTGTGTGAACGAAAAAATTGGTTGTAAATAATTTTCAGAATTTTCTAATACTGACGTTTTTCGATCTTTAGCCATCATCAGGAAATCTTTATTTCTAGACATTATATTTCAAAACTGAGATTTACTGTTTCTGAATGAACTTTTGCGTCAATAAATAACGATATTTCATATAGCAACCCAGAGTATATATATATATATATATATATATATATATATATATATATATATATATATATATATATGAATTAATTCCCATCCCATCATCCGTTTGCTGCTTGACATTTGCAACATAATGACGAATTTTGTTATGGAGTACAAGAAGAGACAATCTCGGGTATTTAGAGGAGATTTTCCGAGGCTTACCGAACAGGCAAAAAAACAAGCCAGAAAATAAATCAATAAATAAATAAGGGGTCTAAAGGACTGTGTTCATCCTGTTCTAAAACATTATGACATTCTCTTTGCAGTACTGGAGATATGTACACCCCACAATGGAGAATGCAGATGGACATGACGTCAAGCCAGGATGACTTTTGAGATTGACCTCCCCACGAAGGGCACCTTCAGCGAAGGCATAAATAAAAACCACGTGACCAGTCAGCAATTGATGACAGAATTGTCTAGCTAACGAGTGGATAACGCTGCGTATCGAAATTTTGGCCATGGCACCCACAAGAAAGTTACCAATAGCGCACTAAAACATAGCCTTTTCTATTTGAAGGCCTTCTCTGTCATCTTTCAAACAAGCCAATTGCTCACAATAACAAGAAGAATAGAGAATAAAACATTTCCCAAGTTGGATCCGTATAGGGTGAATCTTGTTCTATATATATAGTCACGATTTTCTTCGTTTAGGAGTCTTCTGATAGGTCCATTTTTACTCACCGGTGATCATATTACTCAGAAATTATCTTTTTGTGTTAAGTAAGAAAAAATTAAATAAAAACTTCATATAAATGCTGATTGACGTTTTGAAAAATTTCTAGAATTAGCACCCTACAAAACACCATCTGTACGGCCACTTACCTCCAATCTCATTAATTATTCAAATAAGAAGAAAAAGACTTGTTTGGTATTGCTGGAGAAGCGCAGGTAAGAGGACCTAACAAGAAAGATGACCGACAGAGATGGATGGTGAGGTAGAATCAGAGGAATCTGTCCGCTTTGAGGATGTGGAAGAATAAGACAAAGATAAGTGATCAATCAATGACCCTCATTTGCTTTTTTTGTTCATATGGAATCAAGGCGCCCCTGGTTATCGTCGTAGAAAATGGATTTAGTGAGCCGAGTTCAAATTCTAAACGGGGTTGGAAAAGCCATGAATCTATCTCTTCTCATTCCAAGCTATGGATAAATACAAGGGTAGACTGGACTTTTTACCATTCGTACAGGTAACGAGTCGAGACGGAAAAACCTAAATTCAATCCCGCTTATCATCATGGTAGGTTAAATTGCCGAGTTTTTGTGACAAAACTTTGGAGTTAGGGACCCAAAGCAGTGCATCGGAGTCCAAAACGATTTCATTTGATACGATTACTTGCTATTTAATCTGACAAAATATTACATGAATTGGAACAATAGAAATAAGAGTTATTTTGAAGGGTGAGAAGGGTTTATATTTGAACTCTGAAAACTTCTTCGCAGACTGCACTGATCTAGTTTGTAGGCTGAAGGTCACCTAATCCTATTATCAGACTTGAGTTAAAGATATGGAATGCGAGTTCAAGTTTGATAGGAAGTTACTATTTTATTTTCTGATTTCAAACTCTTAGTTTTAATGGTCTTAGTTAAGGAGTTGTAACAAAAAAAATCAATCATAAAATTCAGTAAATTAATAAAAAAATCAATAATCGAAAGCGTTAATTTCAGAATTTAGACCAATGAAAATCAAAGGAAAAGTAAAAGCTAAACAAGAGGTGGGGGGCAAAGACTTCTTTTATTTTTTATTTTTCGAATTCCCCGAATCTATTTCTGGTCGTCATTTTATTAAAGTTGGTTCCACGTGACAAAATGGCGGTGTTATTCGAAAACGTCATAACTGCTTGAAGAGATGAGAGATGTAGAGATTTTGAAAATGGACGGGTTTTTCGATATGAACAGATTTTGGTTGGATAAGAAGAAGAAAGAAAGAAGGGGAAAAGGAAGCAGGGCATCACCTGTCATTTAATTGGATTCGTTTAGCGCTTTGATGTCGAGAAAATACCAGCGGCCCTTTTGAAGTTCCAAGTAAGTAAGCGCGCGAGCACACACACACACACACACACACACACACACAGAGAGAGAGAGAGAGCTCACTTAGATAAACGCCTTTTATGTACACATTGGCACGCAAGCTCTCACAAATACATAAACTGTTGTAATACTATTTTCATAGGTACATATACAAAATCTTTTTATGAACACACTGATATTCACGCAGATATAAAACATATACACTATATAAATACACATATATTGCTTATATATTTTTGAAGTGTGAGCCAGAATTATATATATATACATAGTGCCCGACAGAATAGAATAAATAAAAATTCTCAAGGGGAAAACATCTGACACCTTAATAATCTGAATGAAAATGCAGGTGACGTGTGTGTGTGTGTGTGTGTGTGTGTGTGTGTGTGTGTGTGTGTGTGTGTGTGTGTGTGTGTGTGCCCAAGTTCATATACATCCATCATCTTCACCACAGGCAAGATGTGACACCAAGTTTTTAAGTTTGTATATATATATATATATATATAACATGCTGAAAAGTTCTCGGCCCAATGACAAAGAACTTTAAAAGAATTATTGACTTTTGTGACAGAAAATTTAATAAAACTTCAGAAACAACCAGCTATATTTCAGGGATAGAAAATATACGAACTTAAAGACAGATGAGGCTTTCTAAACTATTATGCACATTCTTCGGGTTTTTCGAAAGCAATTAAAACATCGCACTTCCATTTTTAAGCTTTTAAACACCAAAAGCTTCACTGCTGCTGACTGACTTTTTTTTTTCGAACAGTCAGATAAATATTATAAATATTATGTCTGTTTCATAGCACTAAAACAGAGATCCCAAGCCTTTACACCCTGACGGCCACAAAGCTCTACTTAGGAGGGCCGCGATCTTATAAAATAGAGAAAAACTGCGAAATTCAAAAGGTAACAATCATAATTTATCTATGAAACACCTGATGTTGTTTACAATCCTGAAAAGATGTAATCTCAGGGTCAAATAAAGAGGTTGAGAGAAGGAACAAATCAGATAAGTGATGATTTGACAGTTGCGAACGCAGTGTACTCTTGAAATTTTTTATTTTGAAGAACAACTGGTCACTGCGGTATTTAATGCTCACTATTTGCTGGGTGTGTACAAGAAGGTGAGGGAATCGTTCAGATGGAATCCTGTGGTTTATATAGAAATCAAAGATCTAGCAAGTAAAAAATTTACACCTCAAATCTTCTAAACACTGAAGATTATCAGAAGATTTAATGTTACTTCCTCACAGTCAAAAGGGGAAGACAAAATTTTGAATAATAGTTGTAGGAATGGACGGATGAGTCTCGTGGGCCGCGGCTTGGGCACGCTAAGATCCTAAGTCATTTCTTTATGACTAATTCTATTGTAAAATCATTACTTCGTCCATATAAAAGTTCTATTAGTAATAGTTGCATGAATTGTTGGTTACAGGTAATCGTCTCCCTAGTCGGATGCGGCGGTACAATACTCCGACTGCATCTCTGCAGAAGAGTAAGTCCATCCCCCAACGAATGTCTTGATATGACGTTAAATGATCTGTAATGAGACTCTACTCTTGGAGCTTTGGAGAATGTAGAGTACCCGTTTATTGCCATTACTTTCAGATCCACTTGTTATGTTGTGACCTGTTGACCCGGCCAAAAATGCCATTCAAGGTAATGCACCGGAAGGAAGTGACACATTCTGATAGCAGTTATGAGAGGAAATCGCGTGGGCGGAAATTGGCCGATGAAATGGGACGAGGTAAAAAAAAAATCCCATTACACTCTCATAGACTGACGCACCGGAAGAGAGTGACCTCTGAACTGGATGACAGTTATTTCCGCTCGATGACGATCACACAGGCCATTCCAAAGAAATGACACATCCCGGTCGCTAGATATCGGAAGACGTTGCGGAGGCGTGTCCATATCACCGCGTGGGAGTTTTAAGGTAATATAAGGCCGACGAATTGAACAGAGGACAGTTGAGTTCCGGTCAGTTGGGTTCAACGAGCCAGTGGAGACAGGCGAGTAGAGTTGAGGAGATAGACGAGATGTAGTAAGGAAAGCCAGTGCTCGGTTGAGCAACCATGGAGAACGAGAAAGATACAACGCTGACGGCCATAACTTCGGGGTCAAAATATTTCAGTAATGTTCGGTCCCCAGCTCCCTCTCACACGCAAACTTGGAACAACCCTTTCGAAACTTACAAATAAAGATGTGAGGTAAAATATTTTATAAAGAAGTCTTCCTGCGTCTTTCTGTGTGCGTCGTTTATTCCTGTGTCTTTATCATCGGGCGTCTTAATTATTATTGCATCGGTATGTATCCAGCATATATATGTATATTTCTGCATGAATCAGCAGATGACTATATAACACACTCTGACCCAGACTGGTAGTACCCGTAAAGGTGATATTTATGGGTGAAATAGGAGTATTTAATCATTTACTATAGTAGAAACCATCTGTGTCCAATAAAACACAACCGGGACAGTTGGCTGGGGGTGTAGAATACATCAACTGCCTCTCAGAAGAGGGGTAAGATCCCCACCAACGTGTGTTAAGGATATGACATTAAACAATTTGATTGTGAAGCTCCAGCTATGGAGGTTGAGGGAATATGGAATACCACTTTATTGCCGTTGTTCATTGGTCCATTCTGACTTAGAGTGGTAGCACCTGATAGGAACTTCCCTTCATTGCCATCGCTCCCAGGTCCACAATGACAGGGTCAAATCTATGGGGAAAATAGAACTGCTTGACACTTAAACTGTGTTAAATCAAATTGTTAAAAATATAACTGTTTGACCATTTAACTGTGTATAAATAAGTGACTGCTGTTTACTTGAATTGTTAGTGATACTTTGCAATACTTTGAATAATTTACCTGTGTCCAACGAATGAGTAATGTTGAATAGAATTATGAGTTTTGATTAACAAAACTTGAAACTCTTTAACTGTATGATTAAATAGAACTGTTAGTGTTACATAGCGATACATGAAACCATATAACTATATGCAAATAAAACTATTTATGTTAGATTGCAATATTTGAAACTATTCAAGTGAATGCAAACGAGGGATTAATACTTAATAGAACTACTCATGTTTGAATATTTGGAACCATTTAACTGCGTGCAAACATTATTAATATTTTGTCCAAACACATTTGCTCTGACATATTTATTGCGCAGTCGGCTGTAGCTGTTGGATATACCGACTTCATCTCTGCAGGGGATTAATACCCACCTCAACTATTGTCCTGATTATGACACAAAACAATTTGATGGTGAGGTTTCAGTAATGCGGGGGCTTTGGAGAATGCAGAGCATCTCTTTATTGCCATCGCTCCCAGGCTCACACCGACCCGGAGTGGTAGCACCTGATATGGGTCAAATAGAGCTAAACTGTGTAATTATGCTAAACTGAATTGTTTGAAAGGGAACTGTTTTCGAAATTTAACTGTCGAAACCAACATTTAAACTAACAGAGGAGGATAACAAGAGAGAGAGAAAAAGAGAGAGAGAGAGGTGGGGAATACGTGCTGAAGATATATCTCGATGATGATGATATTTCTCATACTAAAATCTAATTTGATTTTAATAATATAACTTTTTCTTCGAATTCCTAATACAATTTCAGGTATTTAAGATTATGTAAAAGTGTAGAGTTGTAAATCTGTAGTCATCTTCAAATTCCTGACGACTGACAATCCCTAATTCCCGAAGTTCTGCGCATTTGCATCGGGAAAACCTTGGCCAAGCATTTACAATATATATTTAATTCTTTTCTCGATATAGGAGGTTGAAATGTATGACTACTTTTCTTAATTTCATTGGATAAATTAAATGATTGACCCTTTTGTTTTCAGCAGCAAAATAATCTTCTGTGTACGTTTCGTTGTACAGATCTTCAAGCTTTTATTTCTTTTCTTTTTTAGCGAGAAATGCTTTTACCAGTTTCAGTGAGAGGGCATTAAAATTATAAGATAAAACACAAAATGCTAAAATACTTATTACGCTTCTGATCGCCATACATAATAAGCCAAAAACACTTTAAGACTAACACCCTTGAGAAAGACATGAATTCCCCTATCCCCACCTGCTTTGGATTAAATAGTATAATTGCTGTTCTTCAACCAGGATTTTTTTTTTTTTTTGGAATTACACAACTCGTAACGGTTAAAATTAAACAAAGAAATCCAACCAATGGCTTGAGAAACAACACAAAATATGTAAAGATAAATCTACAATGTGCACGATTCCCTAACCTCTCGGTAAAAAATAACCCAAGACGAATGGTCCTGCCGTTAAACTCAGTTAATCAGTCAACCATTATGGAAGTAATTTTAACAAAATTCAGAAACTGAGCAATTTACAGTGATTGTTTACATTATAATTGATGAAAGTAAGTTTTTCCTTCTTTTTTTACTGAAATTTGGGATTATTGTATAAATTTCAGAGATGAAACTTGATAATTATCACTCAAAATATTCGGATTATTGTCTTCATTTTCATTATTTTACTCACAACGCTTCGGATGAAATGTTCTCCGGCTTCCGACTTTGACATGAAACACCTGAAGAAGGCCGAGGTACATATCGGCCGATACGTTAACAGAATAACAATGAAAATGAAGACAATAGTTCTAATATTCTGAGTGATAAAAAAAATGGGGATTTTTTGCTTCAAGAAAAAATAAAACTATTAAGAACATTAATGATTTAAAGAAAGTAAATAAAGATTCATGCCTTTTTAATAGTATTAGGTGGAATTAAACAGCCTCTTCCGGGTTTTAAACTTGGTTCACCGCGCCAATTTCTTACTTGGACAGCCGTTACACTAGGTCTACATTCTATTTCTTAAAAAAAAAGATTCTGTTCGTGGTGACACAGAGTACATAAACGACTCGTATTGTTGATTAAATTTGAGCTTTCCAAGTGCACACGAGACCAAAATACCAGCAGACGAATAGACTACATGATTTACGTTACAGAGTTCTTATCTCTCGCTGCATATGTCGGTGAATTCAAACGTATAGCCAACGGGGGTGTCACTGTTATCGTAAGGTTTGGCTCGGACAAATTCAAAGCAGAATTCTGACACAAAAGGTAGAAAATAATTAAGTTTAGAAAACAAATACAAGCGATGTCCGAAATGTAAGGTACAAACATTTTCTAATCTAACATATTTTGTATAACACTATTGTAATGTTACTGGGGTGTGTTATTGAAATAATAACCCGAATCGTAACTTACAATGAAAAGGGATTATTTTACAAACGTACAAGAATGTGTTAACAGAGGAATATTGCTTGCTATGATCGTTAGGAAAGACGGGCAACTGGCCAACACCGTCAATGCTCATATTTAAAAAGAATTGTCCTTTCTATACAGAGGGTATAATCTATTCTCTACAACGTATACAAATAAAACACTGTGTACGAGTGGAGTGTGATTCAACGTCAGTTTTAACAGGAGTTTGAATTTAGCGTCTTCAATCTCCAGACCTTTTCCTACACCAGAGTTAAAAAGGCTAGTCTGCTCTACAAGTTTACTTATAGTTGAAGGAAGAATAATCGGGCATCAGGTTATTAGCGCAGTGGGAAATGCAAAAAGCCTCGTCTTGGACTTGAATTTGGGCTGCCGTGTTCGTTTCCTACGACTGTAACCATTACACAACGAATGCATCCAAAAACATTAACTACGCTAATATTTCACGAAGTCACTATCAAGATCAACACTTTTGTTTGATCAGTGCCTAATCGAATAAATACCCTTCTTAAAAAACGTGGTATCAAACGGTTGGTACTTGAGTTAGGAGCCATCAAGATATCCTAACTTATTGTAGACGATTTCCTGAACCTCAAATGACGGAATATAAACTTACAAAGCGTTATCTTAAAGTTTTCGTTGTCTATCAACTTGAATAAAAGCTATTTTTTTCTTTTCAAACAATATTCTCAATTTCCACTCAATTATTATAGATTGATTTATCTTAATGGCATTTCAACCTGTCCAGAGTTATTTCATTCTTAGAACTTACGGGAATGCGTTCATTGTACGTTTATAATTACATTTTTGTGTAGTTTCATAACTTTTCTGGTTACAGTTATATGATATCAGGTATCCCCATCAAATAATTTACGCACAGTTGTATGGTTTCAAGTACTCCAATGAAGTACAAATAATTTGCACACGGTGTTTATATAATCGGGGTATGTATTTACACAATCATTCGACTGCAGGTAAGATGCAACAAAATGTCAATGTTTAAGTGGAGTACAGCTGGTTTAAATTCAGAATTTTCCTTTTCCAAGTATTCCATTGACGTATAAGTGTTCAGACCCCCCTATGATGAATTGATTCTAACAGCATATTCATATTTACCAACCCCTCCACTCGAGCAGGATATGACACAAGGTCAATTTTTTAAGCGAGTTTAACAGGTTTGAATTCAGAGTTTTCCTTCTCCTAGACTAGTTGCCTCACCAAGGCTGAAGAATCCAGTCTGTCCTACTATTTACCCATAGGTGGAGGGAGAATTATTGGATTCATACCTTTCCCAAGGGTATTAGTGCTATGTGAAATGCAATCAGTCTCGTACAGGATTTGAGCTCCTACGACGATAACCATTACACCACGGGCACCTCCATTTTAACAGCATATCAACTTGTCTAGGGTTATTTTTTTTTATTTTTAGGGAATCGCCTTCATTGTAGATTCAAATTTACATTTTTGTGCAGCTATTTCTTGAGAGTTTTTTTTGCGCATGGTCTTATCAGATACAAATAATTTTCAAATTTGATCCCTTGATGCGATCCAAAAAGGAGCTACCTATCTGAGTCAGTGGACCTGGGAGTAATAGCAATGAAGTACTCTACACTCCTCAGAGATACAGGGGATATAGTCAGCGTATTCTAAGTTTCGCCATCAGGACCATCTTTTGAATATATTTCGGGATGAGTCAATAGCAGAAATATGCAGGGGAAATTACTCGTGGTGAGAAAGACTTTTGAATGCCTGGTTTAAAAAGGGTTTTATGGTGTCCCTAATGCATATAGTTTTGCATATGTTAATCTCATGTCAGAATAAAAAAGTTCAATAGTCCTGTATTATCATCGTCTTTTCCTTTTCCTTTCTTTCCCCCAATCTCTTCAGTTCCTATTTTCTCTTTTAATTCTATTCTAGTTTTATTTTCAAACATTATTTTCAGCTCCCTTTTAAATGCATTTGGTTTGATTTCTTTGTTTAATGACATATCAACCTTTGTGGGTTATTTTAGTCCTAAGCTATTCTTCTTGTAGAAGAACAATAGTGGTGCTTGTGATGGAGACAACGGGATTCATACCTTTCCCAAGAGTATTCTTCCGAAATTAAACATAATGGTACAACTGGAGTTCGAACTCGCTTACAAAGATCACAGTCCAGCACGTTAGCCACTACACCACAGGGACTTCCTCCTTAAATACGTTTAGCGATGAGGGAGTGGTAATAGAAATAAGTAGAGCATTCTGAGTTGAAAATTGTTTGAACGTCCACTCTAAAATATGTTCTATGAAGTTTTCTAATCAAGTATTTACCAATGCGCTCGTAGCGTAACGGTAAACGTCGTTGGAAGTGAGCTCGGTAACCCGAATTCAAATCCTGCACTTGGTTGTTTGGCTTTTAATAGAGCTATTAACCTCGGGAAAGATATGAATCCAACTATTCTTCCCCCACCAGGTATGGGTAAAAGGTAGGGTAGACTCTGCACTTTAACTTTCGTATGGCAGCTACTCTAGGAGAAAGAAAACTTTGAATTTAAAACAGTTGTAGATCAGGCGAACTATGAGCTCCCCTAAGCTAGTTGGGACAATGACACACTCAATAAATAGCGACCCCACAACCAAACTAGGAAGATAAACAGATGGACCAAATTACCAGGAAATCAATGCACTAGATCCAACATCTGACCCATGATACAGGTAGACACTATGCGTCCAGTAAAGAAGAAAGATCGTGTTGATGCAACAATTCGCAAACTCGAAAACTACAGAAAAAAAAAGCAAATAAAGACTGATTATAGCAGACAGTAACAGCAGTGCAATACAAACAAATTAAGGACAAACAGAAAAACAATATAAAATATCTCGAAAATAAAAATAGAAAGAAAAACAACTGTAAGGATCCTTCAAGCGAAAAACTAAAGAAATTGCCAACGAAATGATATAAATTGAAGCTAGTGTGACCTGCAAAAGAGATGCAGGGAATTGATTATTAGAGAAGAATGGAGACAATCTAGAGTATAACATTGTTAAGATCAGCTAGAATACTCAGAATAGTCTTGGACACCTGAGGAGACTTTCTGACACTCTTGCTCCTGAGAAAAAAACCCAGTTAACGTCGGAGTGGAAGATTCAAAAAATAATAATAATAATAATTATTATTATTATTATAATTATCATAATTATAATATACCCCAGTCGGTAGAGGCTGAAGAAAATATTGACAGCATCTCTGCAGAAAGGTAAGACTCCCCCAAAGAGTGTCATGAAACGACCTGATGGTGGGGTTCCAGTAATGCTGGAGCTTTGGGGAATGCTGAGTACCTCTTTGTTACCGTTGATCCCTGGTCCACTCTTGCCCGGAAAGGTAGTACCAGATTGGGTCCTATCTATGGGTCAAATAAAACTAAACTGTGTACTTATGCTAAAATGAATTGTTTTAAAATGGGTCAAATAGAACTAAACTGCGTACTTATGTTAAACTGAATTGTGCGAAATAGAAGTGTTTATGTTTAAAAGAGGACTTGGTATTGAATAACCTAGAATGATTGATATGCCATAAAACCAGACCAAACCAAACCAAACCATAATTATAATAATCGATAATACACTACAGAATAGCAAGTGTAGGTAATACGTAGAAAGAGATGACTCTGTGAATTACATAGTAAGTGAATGCAGCAAACTTGCACGAAAGGAATACTGGTTGGTTGGGAATTCCACTGAGTATAGTGTAAACGATTAAAATTTGACCATACTACCAAATGATACATGCTTGAGAATGAGACTCGTAAAATTCCCAGGGATTTTTTATATATAAACTGATTATCTATCTCCGGTTAGAAGACCAGACCAAACAGAGATTGATAAGAGAGAGAGAGAGAGAGAGAGAGAGAGAGAGAGAGAGAGAGAGAGAGAGAGAGAGAGAGAGAGAGAGAGAGAGAAAATTTGCCGTCTAGTCGATTCTGCCGTTCAAGCAAACCACAGAGTGAAAATAAAAGAAAGTGAAAAGATCAACAAATACTTGGACTTTGCCAGAGAACTGAAAAAAGCTTTGGAACATAAAGGTAACGCTGAGAACAATTGTAATAGGTACGCTTAGAACGGTCCCAGGAGGTTGGAAATCAAAAGAAGAATCCATTCTGAATACAGAATTATTGAGATTGGCCAGAATAGCCAGAAGAGTCCCGGGGACATGAGGAGCCATGAGGAGACTTACTGTCACTCGGACTCCAGCAAAAGACCACCAGCTAACGGTTGTATGAAAAAACTTCATGGCGTAAAATTATATATATATATATATATATATATATATATATATATATATATATATATAAGGCAAAGTACGAGGATCATATTTTATTTATAAAAAATTATAAAACAGATTGACGGGAACCTTTCGTCCGGCGTAGTTTCATCAAAATACATCAGAATCGAATAAAAAACAAATTTAAAAAATCACGGTTGGGGGTTCAATTACAAAAAGAAAAGACCTCAACTCTCACGATTTCCACATAATTCCTCAAACAAAGTATATCAAATTGCCTTTTCTGCCTTCACAAGGTAGGGCAATATAGCGAAATAGCCATGGCCTCTAAAAAGGCAAAATGATGCTTAGACCTAGCATTGCACAGGACAGAGAAAGTCATCTGAATATTAGCCTTGCATATATAATCATCAACCAAATGATCACCAACTCTTGTAATTGGGAAGACCCGATGTAGTGTTTTGAGGCCGTCTTATTCTTGTGGGACGCGCTGTTTAACTCTAACTTTAAAGGTCCCTTCAATCTGTTTTATTATTTTCATAAATAGAATATCATTCCTGTATTTTGCGTCCAAATAAAATTTGCTTGTACTAATATATATATATATATATATATATATATATATATATATATATATCGGCAGCAGTTTTTCGTTGCTGCGTTTTTGGTTAAAAACAAAAAAATGGATTTAAAACTAGTGTTTCTTGTTTGTCACAAGGGAATCTATGTCTAGATCAAATGAATTGTCCAAAAAAACTACCGGGTTTCAAGTGCTTTCGCCTTTGTCTTCAGCCTTTTTTTTAACAATGATACAATCAATGGATCTAAACCTGGCTAATTTTCCTTGTCGCAATTTATGACTAGTTCTGAAATAAGTATTACTGCTTCGAAATAGACTTGAGAAAATAGCTCATCGGGCTGAGCCGGGAAAACCCAACTTCGAGTGGCCACTGAACGAGGTGTTATCATAAAATATAAAAACTTAATCAATAACTTGACACGTTGAAATTAAATAAAGATGTTTGCACAGCTAAAGATCTAAAATCATCATCACCATCATTATCAAAATCATCCTCAAGACGTGCCTACAGCACGGATTCTCTTGACTGTCACTAACTATCCGTCACTATTAGACATTACTCTTGGTAAGTGCTCTAGATGTCATCTAATTTCCTGGTCGGTCAACTCTGGAGTGTTTGGAAAAAAGAACGGAGGAGAAAAAAGACTCTAGGAGTTCATGGAAGAATATCATCAATGAAGTCACCCTTATATCCTCAGCAGCTCTGAGTATGTCTCACTCGTCCTAATTCGATGGTTTGTGAGATGTGGGGTAAGTGGTCGTGCAGCAGGAGTTTCGTTGGGTGCATCTTCCAGGGTTTATTCTTAACAGTACGCAGCAACCTTGTGTATTTCTAATCCAGCCTTTTCTGCAGGCATTCTGTTTTAGTCCAAGTGGTGCAACTATACTGTAATACTGACTCAGCTACAGTTTGAAAAAATTGCCTATTTCTTCCATCAGAGAGACCAAATTTCCATGTCCATGCATTAAGTATGTGAACGTTACCATCGCTTTCAGTTGCATATTTCTTTTATCAGAGAGAACAAATTTCCATGTCAATACCTTAAGTATGTGTGTGTTGCCATCGTTTTCAGTTGATGTTATATTTCTACCATGGCATAGAAACTTGATTAAAAACATGAACTCTGTTTTATCTGAGGTCACGTAAAGATCAATGCCTTTTACTGCCTTGCAAGGGCCAATTCTCATTTTGCTTTCATCAACAGTTTCGATACATCCTGCTAAGGTTCTGGTTGAACACAAGAGTGTGTAAGAACAATACCCTTCGTACACACTAGGCCTAGCTTCATGTTGCTTTTAACTTTTTTTTCTTAAAAGTAAAAAAAAATAAGGAATGGTCCCAATTTATTAGGTTCTCCGCTCGAGATGCTTTTCCTGCTACTTCTAGAGATTCTTCCCCAAATTGACATTCTCACCTTCCATAGATGCCAAGCGCAAGTCTATTTTACCTCCAAGAAGCACGAGATTTGTTGATGACAGAATAAAGCGATCACATGGTCTGTTTGCCTCTGTCCCAACATCAAAGAGATAACAAAAGTTAATAAAGTTAAAAACGACAGGGTACGTCCTTTTCGACCCCGCCCTCTTCGATATAGCCACCTGCTGCCGGTCAGGCTTGACAGATATGTGTGTGTGTGTTTGTGCAGAAGACATGGTAGTGTCTTTCGACAAAGAATAGATGGGAAATTCGCTTCCCAATTTCAATCAGTTCCTACTTGATTATTATTAATTCATTTTCTTTCATTCATTTTCTCTCTTTATTCTTTCAGTTTTCTTCTGGAACTTTTTCTTTTATTGATTCATTCTTTCTTTCTTTCAAATTATTTTTCTTTTTCTTCGTCAACCTTCTTCATTTTCTATTCGTATCTTTCTTTCTTTCTTTCTTTCCAGAACTTTTCTGTTTCTTCAATGCTCGTTGCCTTTCTTCCTTTTTATTGTTAGTTTCTTTTTTATTCCTTTTTTAATTCGTTCTTTTTCATTTTGAGCAAATTTGCTTTTTTTCTCCCTTGATGCCTTTGTTTCTCTATATTTTTCAAATTTTTTCTTTTTTACAATTCTAATCTTTTTTTCTTGTCACAATTTTTCTTTTCTTCATTGTTTCTTTTATTCCATCTAGTACAAATTTTCTTTCTTTCTTTCTTTCTTTTTTTCTTTCTTTCAGCTGATTTTTCTTTTTCCTCATTAACATTCGTTCTTTCTTTCTTTCTTTTTTTCATTCTTTCTCTCTCTACTCATCATATTCTTTCGTTTTCTTTTGCAACCTAACCAGACCAGCGACATCGACAATTTAGCATATTTCTCTTGCTCAATGTAATTAAGTCAAACTTTTTCCTTTTCTTGTTTTCTCCCTTCATTTATTTCACTTTCTCACCTTTTTATTCAACATCAATTTCTTCTTCTTCTTCTTCTTGAATAAGATT
Source organism: Sepioteuthis lessoniana (assembly GCA_963585895.1). Taxonomy (NCBI): domain Eukaryota; kingdom Metazoa; phylum Mollusca; class Cephalopoda; order Myopsida; family Loliginidae; genus Sepioteuthis; species Sepioteuthis lessoniana. Next base: position 41,565,784 of record OY757931.1, read on the forward strand.
GATAACAAAATGGAAGAAATGGGTCATCCTCATACGACCCAGTCTATCACCCTCAACCCTATTCAACAAGCGATCTGACACAATGCAGAAACATACGACAATCATTTAGAAATGACGAGAAAATATGATCAGCCATTTGTTAAAAACCGGAGAATAAAAACGAAAGGAAATGATAACACACACACACACACACACACACACACACACATATATATATATATATAGCTTGAATTTGTTTAGAATTAACATCATTTATCTCAAAATGTTTAAAGGATAAAGTACAGTTCTGTCTATCTATTTACTAACCGTAAGTTGGTCTTTAATCGTATGTACGTATGTAGATTTGTGTGTGGCGGTATATATATATATATATGTGCCTGCCTGTGTTTCCTTATATATATATATATATATATATATATATAAACATGCTTGTGTATGTGTGTGTTCACGTGAGTTTGTGTAAGGTGTGTGCATATATATATATATATATATAAATGCGTGTATTTATATTTGTATATATATGAGTGTATACATTTGCGCACGCTCATGAATTTATATATATATATATATATATATATATATGCGTAAATAAATGTGTATGCCTGCATTTTTACACGAAAACACGCACGCACGCACGCACGCATATATAATTATATATATATATATATATATATATAACACTACTGGTAGGAGTATACTGTCACTGTTTTTTGCTACATACGTAAATACTGATTCTAATGTTCGTTATATCATAGACATCAATGAAAGTTTTCAAACTCTGTTAAGATAAAATGCAATCATCATCATCATCATGTCGCGCCGCCTGCGCGGATATCCCTGACCGTCTCTCGCCATTTCTCCCTATCATTCATCGCCTCCGGCAGGTCTTCAGGGTTACATCCCGTGTCCTCACATAGCTGCTGTATGTAAGTTCGTGCTGGTCGTCCCACTCTTGCACATCCATGTGTGGGGGTCCACAGGAGTACATCGCTTATGAGCTCGTCCTTGCTTCTCCAGCAGTGTCCCGCGTGTCTGGTTCGTCGAACTTGTATAGTTTTTGTGATGGGGGGCAAGTGTCCGTATAGTTGGAGTCTCGTGGGGTGTTGTCGCCAGGACTTGTTTAATACTGCTCTCAACATTCTTGTATAATTTCCGTCCAGCCTCCTCTCCAGCCGCTTCGTAAGCGTCCATGTGGTGCATCCATATAGCAGTATCGACACAACCGCTGCCTGGAAGAAACTGCGTTTCATTTTTTTTTTTTTTTTTTTTTTTTTTTTTTAATATTCAAAATCTCTTTGCCCATTCAATAAAATCATCTCCGCTATTAAATATTTTTAAAGAAAAATAGATTTTAATTTTCAAGAATGACCAATGATGGTGATTTTATTTTAGTTCTACACATTCTCAGTAGAAGCGGCGAATAAACAGGAATAGCAGTTACTTTTTTCATGAAAGAAAACTTGTTATTTTTATTACGATAAAAAACATTTCTTTTTTCTTCAAGAAGATAAAAGTTATTTTTATTAGAAAAAATAAATGGCATTTTAAATTACCAAAAATAGTTGTTTATTTACTAAGATTTTGGCTTAAATGTAGCACAAGGCCACATGAATGGGGCACCCGATGAGACTCAAATTCACTCGTAAAAGTTTGCTATTCTAGTTTTGATAACCTTTACACCACCAGAGGTGCCCTCATTGCCAAAATTAGAAATTTTTTTATAAATTCTACCATTAATTTCGGCGTACAAGTCGACTTTTTTTGCCTAAAAAATCTTTAGAAAACAATTGGTTGGCATATGACACGGCTCAAATCTAAACCTATAATACATGGTGGTCAACCATAAGGAACAGTGTTGCTAATAATCGACATACAACGCTTATCGTAACTCTAGTAGACTTAAATTCGTGTTTGAGGAACATATTTTACAAATTAACACAGATATTAAAATAGAATAATAAAACTTTAATAAAAATTAAGTATTATATTAACATAATAATTTCCAATAGCTGATGCTCTGACTAAACCTTTACCGAAACGTCATACAAGCCTATGGTGTGTTTTGGGATCAACCTATACAATAGGTATAGGCCAAACCTAAAAAATAAATAAGGTTGACTTATATATCTGTTTGACTTGCTCGCCACAACTTATCATATTTACCAACCCCTCCGCTCGGGCAGGATATGACACAAGGTCAATTTTTAAGCGGAGTTTTACTGGTTTGAATTCAGAGTTTTCCTTCTCCTAGATTAGTTGCCTCACCAAGGCTGAAGAACCTAGTCTACCCTACTATTTACCCATAACTGGAGGGAGAATAATTGGATTCATACCTTTCCCAAAGGTATTAGTGCTATGTGAAATGCAATCAGTCTCGTCCAGGATTTGAACTCATGTCGCCGTGTCCATTTCCTGCGACGATAACCATGACACCACGGGCACCTCCACAACTTATTGTTGTTTTTTTCCAGTGGGAAGAGTGTTCGCCAATGATCCGGGAGATCTGGGTTCAATCCCAGGTTGCGTATTACCAACGTCTTTAAAAATGGTACTTGATACCTCCATGCTTAACACTCAGCAATATAAGGTACGTATCGAGGGTAAAGCGGAGTAGTCCAGGGAAAGGAGTAGCACCTTCCCATACACCTCGGTGTAGTAGCTATTGAAAAGGGAGCCTTCTGATCGCCCTACACTACGGTCGCCAACTTTACTTACTTACTTTACTTTTTACAGAATAGTAAATAAAGTTGCCGACTGTAGCCGAGGGCGACCATAAGGCTCCATTTTCAATAGCTACAACGCTGAGGTGTATGGGAAGGTGCTACTCCTTTCCCAGGATTGCTCCACTTTACCCTTGTCACGTACCTTATATCGCTGAGTGTTAAGCAAGGAGGTATCAAGTACCATTTTTAAAGTCTTTGGTATGACGCAAGCTGGGATTGAATCCCGGTCTCCCGGACCATTGGCGAACTCACTACTCACTAGGCCAATGAGCCGGTTTATTTTTATTGCAACAAAAATGAAATAAATAAAACTGCAGTATGGTGGGCTAAATCGTTTAACAATAATAACCCAAACATTAACTCTGGAAAAAAAAAGAAAAAAAAATGAAAAAGAGAAAAGCAAAAACAAAATACAAAAGCAAGAAAACATCTGACAGGCAAAATATATCCTTACATATATCCTCCTCAAATGTATAGCAAATACAAATAACTCAGAACTCGCACGGCGATTATGGAACAAAAAATATTTTGCAGGGTGAGTTATCTCCCTTCCCAATGGAAAAATGGCGGTTCATATTACTCTGCGATAAGCCGTTATTGACTATTCGGATATTAATGTAATCTATGATATAAATGGAGAACTGAAACAAGTTTGAAAATGGCATTCTTCGACGCTCAGTCATGTTTGGTAAGGAAATGGATTCTACTTCATGCAGCGAATCTGTCGAGACTATTTACTATTCTTTTGTCATCAGCCCACTTCTTTCATTACTTTTTTTTATTTGTATTTTGCTGGTTTCTTTTTTTCTTCATTGCTTCCATCTTTTTGTGTTCCTGTCGCCATCTTGTCCAATATGAATTACCTCCCTTTCTTCTTGAGTAATGCACTTCATAAATGGACCATCAATCTGACGCCATTTTGTTTTTATGCATTTTTAGCAACGAAAGTTTGCACTCTTTCAGTTATTACAGCGAGACTTTTGCTATGAGTTGAGACAAGAAGAAGAAGAAGAAGAAGAAGAAGAACTAATTGGTTAGATGGAAAATATGAATGAAAACGGGCAAAGAAAGAAAGGTAAACCAAATTAGTCAAAAAGAAAGAGTAATTAATAGAATAATACTAAAAGTTAAGTGTGAAACGAAGGAAATAAGAGAGGGAATGTCCGAATCGACAGAAAAACAATCAAAAAGAAAACGTGGAATACGTGAAATGAAAAATAAATGAAGAAAGAAAGAAGAATGACGATTTGTATAAGATGGAACGGAAGAAAAGAAAAGTGGAAAAAACAAAAACTATGAACGAATTTTTTAAAAATGAAAATAAGAAATAAAAACGAAAGAAAGAAAGAAAGAAAAAGGATTTCTACGAGACAGAATTAAAAAAAACCCAAAAAACAACGCAAAGCAGAAAAGAAAGATTGAAACATAAAAAATGATGACAAAGAAAATGAAAAAAAGAAACATAAGCATAAAGAAAGGGAAAACAAGTCGCACAAAGAGAAAAAGAACGAATAGAAAAAAGAAAGAAAGAAAGAAAGAAAAGGGAACAAAACATAAAAAGGAAGAGAGGCGGTAAGAACTGAATAACCAGAAAAGTTCTGGAAAGAAAGAAAAAAAGAAAGAAAGAAAGAAAGAAAGAAAGAAAGAAAGAAAAAGATTTCTACGAGACGGAATTTAAAAAAAAACACACAAAGCAAAGCAGAAAAGAAAGGTTGCAAAAAAAAAAAAAAAAAAAAAAAAGAAACAAAAGTATAAATGAAGGGAAAAGTATCTCGCACAAAGAGAAAAAGAACGAATTAAAAAAAAAAAAAAGGAAAGAAAAGAACTGAGCATAAAAAAGAAGAGAGGCGTGAGAATTGAAGAACCAGAAAGACAGAAAGAAAGAAAGAAAGAAAGACAGAAAGAAAGAAAGAAAGAAAGAAAGAAAGAAAGAAAGAAAGACAGAAAGAAAGAAAGACAGAAAGAAAGAAAGAAAAAAAGAAAGACAGAAAGAAAGAAAGAAAGAAAGAAAGAACGAAAGAAAGAAAGAAAGAAAGAAAAAGATTTCTACGAGACGGAATTTAAAAAAAAAACACACAAAGCAAAGCAGAAAAGAAAGGTTGCAAAAAAAAAAAAAAAAAAAAAAAAGAAACAAAAGTATAAATGAAGGGAAAAGTATCTCGCACAAAGAGAAAAAGAACGAATTAAAAAAAAAAAAAAGGAAAGAAAAGAACTGAGCATAAAAAAGAAGAGAGGCGGTGAGAATTGAAGAACCAGAAAGACAGAAAGACAGAAAGAAAGAAAGAAAGACAGAAAGAAAGAAAGAAAGAAAGAAAGAAAGAAAGAAAGACAGAAAGAAAGAAAGAAAGAAAGAAAGACAGAAAGAAAGACAGAAAGACAGAAAGAAAGAAAGAAAGAAAGAAAGAAAGAAAGAAAGAAAGAAAAAAAGTAAAAAAATAAAGAAGGTGAATAGATATAAATAAAAGGGAAAAAAGACGAGAGAGACAAGGAATAAAAACGGACAAGGAAAGTAGACACCACAAACGTCCACAATAATAATGATAAAAATAATAACAAGAATAGATAGGATGCAACAAAACAACAGATGGAGGTTATGTGGTGATAGAGACGAAACAATCAATCTCATCATAAGCGAATGCAGAAAATTACAAGAGGAAAGACTATAAGAATAGATACGATTGAGTGTGCAAGGTGATCCACTGGGAATTATGCAAGAAATTGAAATTTGACCAGACGAACAAATGGTATATGCGCAACCCAACATCTCTCATGGAAATGAGACGCACAAATTCCTCTGGGATTTTGAGATACAAATGACCATCTAATCTCGGCCAGACGACCAGACCTTATAATAATCAACAAAAAAAAAAAGAAAAAGAAAGAGAACTTGCCGAATTGTGGACTTTGCTGTCCCGGCTGACCAAAGAGTAAAATTGAAAGAAACTGAAAAGAAGGATAAGTACCTTGACCTTGCAAGGGAATTAAAATCTGTGAAACATGAAAGTGACGTTTATACCAATTATAATTGGCACTTTTGGTACAGTCACCAAAGGATTAATACAAGGACTGGAGGACTTGAAAACAACAGGACGAGTGGAGACCATCCGAACTACAGCATAATTGAGATCGGCCAGAATACTGAGAAGAGTCCTGGAGACTTGAGGAGACTTACTTGTCACTCAAACTTCAGTGACAGACCATCAACTAACGCAGGTGTGAAAAACTCTCAAAAGAGTAAAATAATAACTATACCAGCAAATCTCATTATAAGTGAATGTAAGAAACTAGTACAAAAACAAGCATGAAATCACTGAGCGGGAAGGGGATCCTCAAAGAATTGTGCAAGAGTTGACGATGCTGACAAAGAGAATATGCACAAACCAGAATCTCTCTGAGAAAATGAGACATAGATTAGAGATTTTGTGATAAAACCGGATCAACGATTCTTGACCAGAAGACCAGACCAAGAATTAAGAAGAAAAAAGGGCTTTTGTCGTCGAGTGGACTTTGCAATTCCAATGGATGATAGATTGAAAATAAAAGAACGCCAAAAGAGAGATAAATACTTACATCTTACCAGAGACCTGTGGAACATGAGGGTTACAATGATACCAATTATAGTTGATGCCCTTCAAAAGGTCTCCAAAATTTAAAAAAAAGATTAACTAGAGATTAGAGGTAAACTGTTAACCATCGTGAGCAGTTACATTACTTAGGAGAGTTTCGCCGGAAAAGAAGAGACTTGCCCTCAATCAGGCTCCAGTGAAAAATAACCAGATAAAACTGTGTGCAAACTCGCATAGAATAAAATGATAATAACAATAGAGATAAAAATTGGAGCAGCTGCAGCAGCAGCAGGGAAATGAATCAGTCATAACTGCACAATAAATGATTGAAGTAAACTGACCAAGAAGGTATATAAAATCAGACATGACTGGGTGGGAATGGTGATCTTCAGGAAATTGTACATTTAAGCATGCAGACAAACAGTGTATGCGTAAACCAATCGGGAAAATAAGACGTACAAAACTCTCTGGATTTTTTAGATAAAACTGGACCATCCGATCCTAACCAAAAGACCAAATTTTAGTTAATAAAAGCAAATGATTTGTCAGCTAGTAGAGTTTGCAATTCCATCTGATCACATACAAAAAGTTAAAAAAAAACTCGATAAATACCAAGACCTTCCGAGTTTGCAATTCCATCTGATCACATACAAAAAGTAAAAAAAAAAACTCGATAAATACCAAGACCTTCCAAGAGAGCAGAAAAAATATTTGCATCATTGAGTTGACAATGATAACGATCATATTTGGAGGCCCTCTAACTATTCCAAAAAAAATGGCAAAGACACCGTGTGAACTGGAGATTAGAAAAAAATTGTGACCATTCAGACTACAGCACGGTTGAAATCAGCCAGAATATTTAAAAGAGTTTTGCAGACCCGCAAAGACTTGCAGTCACTCAGACTCTAGTAAAACCCAGCATTTACTTAAAGTGTGAAAATCTTGAAAAATGTAAAATAATAAGAACAACAACAATAACAAAGAAAAAAGATAAGATAAAAAAGAGAAAATAATTGAATGAAATCAGAAAAAAGAAAAAATGATAGACAAAAACTCATAAGAAAATGAAAAAAAATATTAATCTCAAGGAAAGCAAAATAAAAGAAAGAAAGAAAGAAAGAAAGAAAGATAGAAAGAAAGGTGAATCCGGAGAAAGAGAAGAAAAACACAAATACTAGAAAAGGAAAAAAAATTAAAAGTTTAAAAGAAAAAAAGAAAGAAAGAATATTCGTCTATAGGACAGAAATAAAAAATAATGTAACGAGCGAAGAAGAAGAAGAAGAAGAAGAAGAAGAAGAAGAAGAAGAAGAAATAGAGATAGAAGAAGAAGAAGAAGAAGAAGAAGAAGAAGAAATTGAGAAAAATGAATGATAAAGAGTACACAGATGAAGAAAAGAAAAAAAACTGAAATGAACTCATAAGCAAAGAACATATTGATCATAATCTAAAAATGATATAAAAAATGTCAGTGAAATGAAAACGACAAAACCAAATCGTCTCACCGACCAAGTATTAATGTGACGTCGGGAATAACAAGAAAAACATAAATAAAGAAGGAAAAAATAGCACCCCCCCAAAAAAAAACAATACAAATAAAAAGAAAAACAAAAATATCCCAGCGACGGACAATCAATGTTTATGTTGACATGAAACATATTCAAAT
>OY757931.1:41573935-41576435 GCA_963585895.1 Sepioteuthis lessoniana
TCTCCATTAACATCACTTATTCTTCAGTAAATTTCACATTGGTGTGTACTTCTAAACCAGTAAAAATTTTATGACAGACCACTATTCAAGCCTGTAGAACTCTGTTTGATTTGCTGCCATTTTGAAACCTTAAAAGCAAATCTTTTTGTGAGATGAACATATTTTCATTAAAGCAATTCCAAACAATATAATGATGGAAAAAAATTCAAAAAAAGAATTGCTGTTTTACGAAAATTCTCCTTATTTACTGAATCACACTCATATATTTCACACAGGAAATCAATATCGACAATAAAATCCCATTTCTCGGAGTACTAATAGACACAAGAAATATTGACCGATTTACCACCTCCACATAAGAAAAAACTACCAACATTAATCCCTGCACCCTCAATTTCCATAGTGAATGCCCCTTCCCTTACAAAAGAACAATTATAACAACACTTATTTCAAGAGCTAAATTACTATCTTCCTCTCGAACTATGTTCCTTAATAAACGTAAAAACAAGACACTTATTAATAATGGGTTTCCCAACTACACTGTCGATACAGAAATTAAACATTTCATTAATAAAACTGAACAACATAACATAGACAATACCCTAAATCATAAACAATAAATAAACTTTTACTATAAAAATCAATTTCATAATAATTATAAGATGGATGAACATATATTAAAAAACCTTATCCAAAAAAATGTTCTCCCTACTGATCCTACCAAAAAATAAAACATCATTTACTACAACAAATTTATAACCTCCAACCTTATTATTTCGAATAACTCTTCCCCCTCCACTGAAATTCTTGATTGGATAAGACTTCTAGTTGAAAACACCACTATAATAGCACAAATCCTTGAAGCCCTACTTATTAAAAAAAAAGAATCAATATAATTTATTTTTAGAATAGCGGCAATGTTTTGCAATGCCTCAAGTTTTTTTTTTAAATATTCTATTTTTCTTGATGATATTCTGTTTCCGTTGATAGCGTTCTGTTTTTAAATTCGTTCGATGTCATCAGCGTCTCAGTTTTATCCAATTTTGCGTTTACCTAATTTTGTAATGTTATAAAAAACAAAAAAAGCCCTTAAAAAATCTTTTTAGAAAACACTCTTTACATATGCAAGCAACCCTAAATGATGGCTCATGAAAGGTCCGAAATCGCTCGGGACAATTTTGATAAATTTATTCGTCACTTCTAACCTGAAACCAAGACAGTTATCAGGAAACTTGAAAGGATCTTAATAAAATTAATGTGTCTTCATGATTTAATCAAACATATATATATATATATATAATCAGCATCCGAAGACAGTGGGTGTGGATTATTCGCGTATAGAATATATGAGGAATATCATATAAATCTTTATGAGTGCTCGATGGCTATTGTTACATATCTATTTCTCTCTGGGTTTATATAACAAAACTTACATACAGAGCGTATACAGTGCAATTAGAAGAAAACTCAAACCTGGTTAAATTGTCATTATAGATTTATTTCGTCGGAGAATATCATTATACTCTCCGTCTCTTCAGATGACTATATTTGTCATAACTTTTGCTTGATTACTTGAAGACTTTACACTCCCAGCCCAATCTTGATGAAAGTTTACATGGGTGGGTGGAGTTTGTCCCAGAATTTTTTGTAGATGGACGCCAGGAACACTTCAGCAGAAAGTTATCAGGAAGGTTTTGTCCATATCCTTAGGAGCATCCCTCTCCACTCTGCGGAGATAGTAGTGCCCAAGAATTTTTCAGTGAAAAATTAAACTGAATATACGGAAGCACTGAAACATAAATCTTGTGAGTCCAGGAAACAAAATTTAATATATTGATTGCGGGTATCACACAATATTAGAATACACGAAAGAGTCATAGATAAAATGTACTTTAATAGTGGAGTAATTTACGGTTAAATATCCGTTGAGAAATGAAAAATGTTGCTTAAATCAATAGATAAACAGCTTGATCAATCGTAAAATTTTCTAAACTTTTCGCAGGACATCGTATATATTGAAAATCGGTGGTGGTCATGGTAAAATGATTACTGTCGTAGGAACTGAAAACGGTGGTTCGGGTTCAAATCCTGGACGATGCTCTTTGCTTTTAACACAGGGAAAGGTATGAATTCAACTATTCTACCACTAGCTATGGGTAAATAGAACGAAAACCAGTCTAGAAGAAAGAAAACTCTGAATTCAAACCAGTTAAACTTTAAAATATAACTTGTGTCGCATCCTGCTCGTACAGAAGGTTTTGGTATATATATATATATATATATATATATATTAGAAAACCTCTGACTAGCATGAAAAAAATTTTCTTTTATGATTTTTTTTTCTCATTCTTAAAATTATTTTAAGTAGAATACTTTTGTGTGCAGGTAAATTTTGAAGTCAAAACGCGTTGGCAGAAATGAACTAAATAATAATGTATATATTATCAATCACACCAAATGTATAACTTTTGTCTGTTTAACTTTTTCCACATATATTCTT
>OY757931.1:41581435-41611435 GCA_963585895.1 Sepioteuthis lessoniana
GAGTTACACAGAGAACAAAACCAATGTTTGAAAGAGATAATGACAATTTTCTATACTTTTACAACATAAACAATTAGGAAATCACACATACTTTGAAGGAACAAAATGTGTGTCGTATTGTATTATCTCTAGCACAAAAGCAAAGTTTGAAGAGAATAGTAACTATTTTCTATACTTTTACAACATAAGCAATAAAGAAATAACACATACTATAAAGGAATAACATCTGTCTTACATAGCGATATCCAGGGCACAAAAGCAAAGTTTGAAGGGAATAGCGGCCATTTTCCCTGATTTACAACGTAAACAATACAGAAATAATACATATTATAAAGGAACAATCTTTTTCTTACATTGTGCTGTCTAAGACACAAGAGCAAAGTGTAAAAGGAATAATAGTCATTTTCTATACTTTTACAACAAATGCAATAAAGAAATAATACATTCTATCCACATACTATAAAACTTGTTTTACATCATGTTATCTTAAGCAAAAAACAAACTTTGATGCTAATAATGATTATCTTTTGAATTCGTTTGCAATTAATAAAATTTGTGTTACATAGTGTATCAGATTTTGATAAAATTTGTGTTACATAGTGTATCAGATATTAATGCCCGTGGTGTAGTCGTTATCGTCGTAGGAAATGGACACGGCGACACGAGTTCAAATCCTGGACGAGACTGATTGCATTTCATATAGCACTAATACCCTTGGGTATAATAATTCTCCCTCCAGCTATGGGTAAATAGTAGGACAGACTAGGTTCTTCAGCCTTGGTTAGGCAACTAGTCTAGGAGAAGGAAAACTCTGAATTGAAACCTGTTAAACTCCGCTTAAAAATTGACCTTGTGTCATATCCTGCCCGAGCGGAGGGGTTGGTAAATAGTATCAGATATTAATTGAATTTGTGTTACATAGTGTATCAGATTTTGATAAGATTTGTGTTACGTAGTGTATCAGATTTTAAAAAAATTTGTGTTACATAGTGTATCAAATTTTAATAAAATTTGTGTTACGTACTGTATCAGATTTCAATAAAATTTGTGTTACATAGTACATCAGATATTAATAAAATTTGTGTTACATAGTGTATCAGATATTAATAAAATTTGTGTTATATAGTGTATCAGATTTTAATAAAATTCGTGTTACGTACTGTATCAGATTTCAATAAAATTTGTGTTACATAGTACATCAGATATTAATAAAATTTGTGTTACATAGTACATCAGATATTAATAAAATTTGTGTTACATAGTGTATCAGATTTTAATAAAATTTTCGATATCTACGCAATACATTACAAATTTAGAAAATGGGACTTTTCTCTCAAAATTTTGAAGCTATTTTCCAAGTATGAAATTAAATAATACAAGTATTTTCAATTAATTATTTTTAAATCAGTGACATTTAAAAACAGAAATTTCAATATATACTTGACCGTATTTACAATGGGAACCAAACGGGCTCAAGAATTGTTTGGTATATTATCAAAATTCTTGTTTGTTGAGATGTGATCGTAAACCAATTAGCAGAATGAAGTTTCGTCTGATGTGTGTGTATTCTATTCTACCGATGGTACATGAAACTTACAGGAAGAAAATGATTTTAAAATCTTAATAATTATTTTCAGTTTTTATACTGCCAGCTTGTAAATGAGTACATTTTGTTTTATCAAAATTTTTGTAATACTTTATTCCCATCCGTTTACTATATATATATATATATATATATATATTACTTGTCTGTCTTTCCGAGTTCCACACCAAATCCTTTCTGTTAAGCAACGGCTTTTTCTCACTCCTGAGTGACTTGATTTATGATTTTACAAAGATGGCGATTTCCTCTTCACCGAGTTAGCTAATTTGCATACTTTACATTATTTTCACTCATAAAAAAAGAATAAACTAGAGTGAGTAAAAAGTTATGTAATATTTTGATATATGTTTGTTCTGAGTATGTATATCACATGACCGAAATAGTTGAAATTGTGGTACGTATTTGCACTGGTTGAGAGTATCATGGTAGTTAGTGCGCTGACACGTTGTGTATTGCTTTAATTGGTGAGTGACGTAGTCTATTTCGGGAACTTACGCTCTAGGAGTTGGATCTGGACCATGACACAGACAAAAAATTTGTTGTGCAAAAGATGAAGGAGCAGTAGATCACAGTACTGTAATCCGATGGTTAAAGAAATGCCTCTTGGGTTGCCTGAATCTTGACGATCGGAGAAGGTCGGGTTGGACTTAAACCGTGAATTCCCAGTTATGCTACACGTTACCAAAATATCACAAAACCTTTGACTCACGCAAGTTTTCTTGACAGCGTTTATGAATATATTTGCGGCTGCGACTGTGTTATGAACTTTAACCTTCTCGCGAACTGGAAATGTTAGTTTTATAGTAAACTGAACAACCTAAGACGCCGATGTTGTTTAAAGGAAGAGCAGGATACTACACAAGTTGGCATTAGGGTTGCTACAGTAATTGCCAATACCAAGTTGAACAGAGAACTGAACTGCCTTCAGAACTTTAGCTCCAGCTTTTTTTCACTTCAGCATTTGCGTGTACTCGGCTAGTATTTAAACAAAAAAGAAAGGAATGAGTGACTTAGTTCGTAAATGAGAATAAAAATGGCGTCAATAGAAAAAAGAATAACAACATTAAATTTGTTTTTCAACTTTAGTTGATACGGAGTTAAAATTTGTTAATCGATCATTCTGTTTAATTAAGTAATCGAATCTTTAGCCAGCAGAAAGAAAAAAGACAGTTGGGTAACGCCACCAAACTGATCAAATAAAAAACAAAATCAATCAAAGTAGAAAGCTGATTAGTAAAGTTGGAAATTGTATCGATACACAGACTTGTCTGATAATTGGTTCATCACTGGAATCTTCAATAAAACTAAATGAAAAACATTTGAATTTAGTGGTTTTATTTGTATTCTCTAAGTTTGTATTTGTATTCTCGACGGTGCAAGTCCAATGGTGGTAGGAAGATTATGTTCCGTCAGTTTTCAATATAATAGATCATTCTGGTTGGAAGAGTGACTATGAGTGAGGATCGAAAATTCGCGACTATCTTAGCCACAATTTGACACTATTGAGGTTGGTGTGGTAGTATAAAAACTTGGCCATATGTAAGTACTTACGTGTAGACACATGATAGGTTTGGTTTGGTTTGGTTTGATGGCATATCAACTATTTAGTTAGTTATTTGATGCTAAATCCATTTTTATTCATATCATCATCATCATCATCATGTCATGCTACTAGCACGGATATCCCTGACACCCTCTCGTCACTTCTCCCTATCGTTCATCGCCTCCGGCAGGTCTTCAGCCCTACATCCCGTATCCTCACATAGCTGCTGTATGTATGTTCGCGCTGGTCGTCCTGCTTTTACTCGGCCATATGTGGGGGTCCATAGGAGTACATTGCTTATGAGCTCGCCTTTGCTTCTCCAGCAGCGTCCTGCATGTCTGGTTCGTCTAACTTGGATAGTTTTCGTGATGGGAGGCAAGTGGCCGTATAGTTGGTGGTTTGTGGGGTACTGCCTCCAGAACCTGTTCAATATTGCTCGCAACATTCTTGTGTAATTGCCGTCTAGCTTCTTCTCCGACCGTTTTGTTAGCGTCCAAGTAGTGCATCCACACAGTAGTATCAACACGACCGCTGCTTGGAAGAAACTGCGCTTCATTTGATCGGTCAGGTCTGATTTCCATTTGATCGATAGTCTATCGGAAGCTGTCCATGCCTTCATTAGCGGCGTGTCGATGTCTTTTTCGGTTGATTAGATACTGCTTCCAAGGTAGGTGAATTTGTCTACTAGTTTCAGAGAGGTTTCGTCTAGTGTGGAGATGTCGCCTGTTTGATTATAGCACATATATACAGTTTTGTGTGCATTGACATGGAGGCCAATGCCTGCGGCGGCTCGTTCCAAACTATGCAGTAGTGTTTCGGGTTGGTTGGGTGTATTTGACAGAATCGCAATGTCATCGGCGTAGTCGGCATCGGTAATAGTTTTTGCGGGCTGCCTTCTGCTTCTTTTCTTTGTCCGCTCGAAGCCGTTTTCTCTGATTTTATCAATCGAGGTTCTAAGCACATTGTCTAGACAAATGATAAAGAGGTATGAGGCTAGCGTGTCACCTTGTTGTACTCCTGCTACAATGTCGAAGTATTCTGTGTCTCCATCCGGTGAACGTACTTTCACTTTGGTATTTTTGTAGAGAATCATTACTGCTGCTACGGTTTCTTTTGGTAGGCCGTATGCTAGTAGGATTTGTTCCATCTTCCCACGGTGAATGGAATCGAAGGCCTTGGTGAAGTCGACAAATTGTAATGTCGCCTGTAGGTTTTTTGCCGGTACAGCTTCAAGGATTCTACGGAGGGTCAATATTTGTAAGGTTGTGGATCTATTTCTTCGGAAGCCATTTTGGTTTTTCCTAAGGATGTTGTCGATTTTGGGTTCTATGTTGTTTCGTAGTAGGGCATTGTAAATTTTGGCTGCTATGGATGTAAGTGTTATACCTCAGTAGTTCTTGGCTAATCCGAGGTCACCCTTTTTAGGGAAGGGGAGGATGCATCCCTTCTTCCATCTGTCTATTGGATTTTGATTAAAAAATAAATAAATAAAATATAAAAAAATATTCATATAAAAAAGTTCTATTTCAAACAATTCAGTTTAGCATGTCAGCAAAGTTACGCTAACAAAACGACTGGAGAAGAAGCTAGATGGTAATTACACAAGAATGCTGCGTGCAATCCTGAACAAGTCCTGGCAGCAACACCCCACAAGACACCAACTGTACGGCCACCTGCCCCCTATCACTAAAACTATTCAAGTTAGAAGAACCAGACATGCAGGACACTGCTGGAGAAGCAGAGATGAACTCATAAGAGATGTACTCTTATGGATCCCCACACATGGCCGCGCAAAAGCAGGACGACCAGCACGAACGTACATTCAGCAGCTATGTGAGGATACGGGATGTTGTCCTGAAGACCTACCTAGGGCGATGAACGATAGGGAGGAGTGGCGAGAGAGGGTCAGGGATATCCGTGCTACCAGCACGATATGATGATGATGATGATGATTACTATTTATCACTAACAATTCAATTAAATATCTGTCTTTTATTAACACACAGTAAAATGGTCAAAGAGTTCAATTTCAAGCAATTTAGTTTAGGATAAGTACAGTTCTTTTTTTGTTTACGCATAATTAAGAGTAAAAACAGTTTATTTCAACCAATTTTGTTTAGCGTAATTAAAGTTTACTTCTATTTCACCCATAGACAGGAACTTATCTACAGCTCCCACTCCAAGCCAGAATGAACCAGGGAGTAATGGCGCTCTGCATTCTCCAAAGGTCCAGCATTACTAAAGTCTCACCATCGTTTTTTTTAGTATTATATTCAGGACACTCGTTGGGGGAATCTTACTCCTCTCCAGAGATGCAGTCAGTGTATTCTTCAGCCTCAACTGACTGGGCCCGTAGATACATGACTAGGTGTGAGTACACTCATGTGTGAATGTACGTGTGCATGTATGAATATATGTATGGTTGTGAGTTGACCATAGGCATGTATAAATGTATTTTGAGCTCAAACCACTAATAGCACTCGAGTATGAGTGGAAATGGTCTGATAAAAGTGAAGCCGTGACTTTAAAAAATTCTATTTTATCATCACACCTTTTATGGCCTCATGGAGACAAATAGTCCAGCGAAATTTTTTATGGCTAGTCTATGGGTGGTCGAATATCCAGAAGTAGGAAAAGTTCACCTTTGCATATATACAAGCAAAATTAGACTGCGCGACAGAACGGACACAGAGAGGACCGGAGATACCGAGACTGAGATCGGCTGAGAAGATAGAAGACAGACTGACGGATATAGATGAAGAGACCTGAGAACAGAGAAAGGCTAAGAAGATAGGAGCAGAGAAAAGAGATAGAGTCAGACACGGAAGAGAAACAGAACAGGGATGGAGACATATATATATATATATAGGCTGACAGGAGAGAAGACGGATTGACGGAGATCAAAGGGACCAGAGAACCGAGAAAGGCTGAGAAGATAGCAGCAGAGAACAGAGATAGAGTAAGACATGGAAGAGAAACAGAACAGGGATAGAAACATGTGTATAGGCTGCGAAGAGAGAAGACGGGTTGACGGAGATAGATGATTGGACCAAAGAGAGATACAGAGATAGACACAGAGAAGAGAGATAGACATGTAGAGTCTCAGATGATCCACCAAAAGAAAAAGCGACGTCAAACCCAAAAACCTTGCAGTCAGCTTTAGTTTTTTAGTTAAGGGAATTCGAATTTCTACAAGTTTTTTGAAAGCCAATTGATCTATCTGTCTCAGTCTGTTCATATCTATCTATCTATCTATCTATCTATCTATCTATCTTGTCAGCAGAGCTTAGAATATGCTAACATCGTCTACAGCAAGTTAATACCCATCACAAAAGGACAATCCTGTCCATGATACAAAACTCCAGGTGAATATGGAGTACAGTTTTATTGCCATTACTCCCAGTTACATTCTTACCCGGAGTGGTAGTACCTGTTAGGGTTTCACTATGGGTCAAATAGTACAATTTAGAAATTATTTGTATTGGACACTTGATACAATATAACAGTGTGCAAATTATTTGTATGAGAAATAGAGAAGTGTTTCCTAAGGATTATTAGTAGTTGTAATTGAAATCATATATCTGTGTGCAAAGAAATGATTACACTTAGATAGAGTGGATACAGGAAACCGTATAAATGGGTATAAGATATTATTATTAAGTTGAAATACTTAAAATACAAATGTGTATAAATTATTTCATATAGTCACATGAGGTTATAATTGCTTACTTAGGATTATTATTGTTATTATTGTTAGTTGCTTAAAACCATGTAATTACTTGCAAATTATTGCTGTTAGAAAAGAATACTTGAAACTATATAACTGTGTACAAATAAAAGACTGTTATTAGATAAGAATTGTTACTTTAAATGCAATGATTGTGTCTAAATTATTAGTACTGGATAGGAATCATCATCATCATCATCATCATCATGTCGTGCCGCTAACACGGATATCCCTGACACTCTCTAGCCACTTCTCCCTATCGTTCATCACCTCCGACAGGTCTTCAGCCCTACATCCCGTATCCTCACATAGCTGCTGTATGTATGTTCGCGCTAGTCGTTCTGCTTTTGCCCGGCCATATGTGGGGGTCCATAGGAGTACATCGCTTATGAGCTCGTCCTTGCTTCTCCAGCAGTGTCCTGCATGTCTGGTTCGTCTAGCTTGGATAGTTTTCGCGATGGGAGGCAGGTGGCCGTATAGTTGGTGCTTTGTGGGGTGCTGCTGCCAGAACCTGTTCAATATTGCTCGCAACATTCTTGTGTAATTGCCGTCCAGCTTCTTTTCCAGTCGTTTAGTGTAATCAAATATTCATAGACAAATAAAAAATACAATAAAAAAATGGAATCGAACATTGAAACTCTTGTTATGATTACTATCAAACATTTGCAAATATATCAAGTTTCGGCAATAAATAACCCTTTAGGAGTTGATATACGACTAAAAAAATACAATTCTATCTATCTATCTATCTATCTATCTATCTATCTATCTATCTCAGTCCGTTCATCTGTGAGGTCATCGGCTAGGGATAAATTGGCAGTTATACCTGGCACTTTTAATAACCGGGTGTCAAAAATAACTTAATCAGCATTTAAACGTCTCATGCAGAACAGGAAGAAAAGTTTGCAGGTCATGAAAGGTGACCTGAAGATCACTTACGCTTATAGATTCTTAGCTATGATTTGCCAACATAGACGAATCGATTTTTTTCATACGTTATTGCTTTTTATCGATGAAAAGATGGCGTGTATGCAAATTAAACTTTGAAGATAACGTGAAAATATGAACGGACCGGACGACTGAAAAATATGATGTTCAATATATTTTATCTTTGGGCTAGCAGTTTATAAATACTCACTAATGTCGATGCAAGCAAGAAGATAGAAGTATTTAAATAACAGAGGCATTAGTCAGTTGTAATTGTAGTAAACATTTCACTATTGAATCTAAGCAAGAACGTATTTATGAACATTCATATATATATATATGTGTGTGTGTGTGTGTGTGTGTGTGTATAGATAGATAGATAGAGAGAGAGAGAGAGAGAGAGAGAGAGAGAGAGAGCGAAGTTAGCGAGAAATAGTAATATATCATCAACTCTTAACACATTACCTATAATTGATTTCCTGTAAGAGCCAGTTTCTTTTTATCTATCTATCTATCTATCAGTTACACTCACAGATACGCACGCAAGCACACACACACCCAAATACATACATACATACATACATACATACTTGTATGTATGTATGTAAATATGTATGTAGGCATATAAAAGAATCCAGAGTTACTATAAGGGTGAGCGAGTCATTTCTTTCATATCTTATAAAGCATCTTTTCTATGGGGAGACAATATGCTGATAGTATTTGGTACATCTCTCCAGATTTCGTACGATGTACGTCAATAGATCTAATAAAAATGGTTTCCCATTGAAAAGACAAGAACCAGTCAATATCTCAGAAGCTATGATAGATGAAGACTACGCAGATGATCGAGTACTTTTCAAAAATACACCTTTCCAAGCCTAATCTATATTTCATAGCCTAGAGCAGGCAGCAAGAGCCACACCATTTTAAATAACATCAATCGATGTATATTTTAAGCGGTTAGTATTTGAAATTAGTTCACATATCTCGGCAGCAATATCTCATCTACAATTGTATGGCATCTCATCTTATAAACCATCCAAGAAAGACAAATAAGATATGCCGGACACTGCTGATGAAGTAAGGATGAAATCATAAGCGATGTTATCCTATGGACTATTACACATGGACACACCAGTGCTGGCCAGCCAGCAAAGACTTACAAACATCAACTTTGAGCGCCCACCAGATGCAATCTAGAAAACCAATCAGAAGCGATCGACGATATGGATGGACGAAAGAGAAAGAGAGCGAGAGAGGGAGAGAGAGAATGAATTCTGTGCCATCAAAATGACTTGATATATATATATATATATATATATATATATATATAAGCATCTTTACGGGAGGACGATGAATGAAGGAGTATGGTTCCGTTTGATGTGATTTTATGACACATCAACCATTGTGATTATTTAATGCCAAATCCATTTTATTCATATAAATAATTCTATTTTAAGAAAAAATCAGTTTACTAAAAGTATAGTTTTTGTTTACACAATGTTGAACGCAAAAGAAGTTGTTTTTCATTCAATTCAGTTTAACATCAGTACACAGTTTGAATATCAAAAAAGTTTTATTTTAAATAATTGAGTATAATTTTTTTTATTTGCAAACAATCAAATGTCAAAACAGTTCTTTTCCAAACAATTCATTTTAGCCAAAATTTGCACTTTAGTTCTATCCGACCAATAGATAGGACCCTATCAGGTGCTAGCACTCCAGACCAGTGTGAAACTGGGATCGACGACAATAAAAGGGTACTCTGCATTCCCCAAAGCTCCAGCAATACTGGAGCCTCACCATCGGGTTGTTTACCTTCATATCCAGTACACTCGTTAGAGGAGTCTTACCTCTCTGTAGTGATGCAGTCAGTGTATTCAGTAGCCCAAGCCGATTGGGTCAGAAAAAGAGTATCCCTAAAATTGAATTGATGAGATCGAACGTACAGAAAATAAAGCTCGGTTACAATAAAGGATCACATACGTATCGATAATGCTCAGCCCCATGTACTATGTACCACTATCATTCAAGGTGTTGTGAGTTTATTTTTAAATGAATATTTCGGTTAAATTTTAACAGTATTTAAACAAGTTTTTTTTTATTTTATCAGGATAAGGGGCTAAAAGAGTTTTCATAATTTCTAACATTTATAGCAAGATTTTATTACTTTTACTACCAACACTTGTTTATTCATACAGCCAATTACAGAAAACGAATTCTTTCTTATCAGTGGAACCGTGACTCTTTATTATACATTTTTCTTTTAAGATTATGACAAGTGTAGAGTGTTCACCAATGGTCCGGAAGACCTGGGTTCAATCCCAGGTCGAGTAATACTGAAAACTCTAAAAATGGTACTTGATACCTCCTTGCTTAACACTCAGCAATATAAGGTACGTATCAAGGGAAAAGTGGAGCAATCCAGGGAAAGGAGTAGCACCATTCCCTACACCTTGTGAACCTTCTGGTTGCCCTCGACTAAGGTCGCCAACTTACTTACTATTATTCACTAAAAGGTACGTGTTTGTCCTTATATATATATATATATATATATATAATTAGGACAAACCCGTACCTTTTAATGTATAATACTGGTCATAATCAAATTATTACCAGTATTATTCGCTAAAAGGTACGTGTTTGTCCTTATTTTATATATATATATATATATATATATATATATATATATATATATATATCAAATGCAAATTACGACTAAAAAGAGTAAAAAAAGATTAATCTTAACAGGAAGCAGGAAAACAAATTCTTGAAAACAAAAATGGGAATAAAAACAACTGTATAGATACTTCAAACGACAACCGAAGCTGCGTTGAGCCTGTTCAATACTTTAAGCACTTTAGCAACAACAGGTACTGTACGCAACTTGTGGCCCGTTTACCATATCTAAGCAAAGCTTAGTAAATAACTACTCCAGGATCTTAAATAGACACACCGTTAATCATTCTGAAAGCACCGGTTCCCACTGAAATTTAGTAGCGTTGAGCTTGTTAAACGGCTGACCACTTAAGCAACAGCAGGTACTGAAAGTAACCTAAGGCCTACGTACCATTGTTAAGTAAAGACTAGGAATTTAAAAAATACACACTACGGCTCGAGAACTTGGCAAAGCGCATAGGTCTATTTGTTAGATAATTTCAGAGCTGAATCGACTATTGCCCCACGGCGTGGCTTCCAGATATTTATTAAAGTCTCACTAAAAGCTGAAGGTGTGATGCCTTCAGTGGATACAGAATTCGCTGATAATCATCTGCTAGATAACCTTGGTAAGCGCTGTTCCAAAGCAAGGTTTCATAAGGTAGCGTTCTGGTACGCGGGATTTCCATTTTTCTTTTTTTTCTTTTTTTGCATTTTTCTACTAAACTATTTGACAAATACATTGCAAAATATAGACGCGTCTGCCTTGTTCATCGCATCTTTTTTTTATCATATTTTATTTTATTTATTCATTTTCTATCGCTAAAAACAATATCTTTCATCACGCCCCACCATCATACCTAATTCTTTACAGCAATAAAAAACAGTCCCTTCTTGTTTTTATGCTGAATATATCGGTCTACGCGATTGTTGAACGACAGGAATTGTTCGGGTTTTTTTTGTAAAGCTTGTATACATACAACAAACGTGCATATAGACACACACAGAAGCAGAGCAGTACACCCACGCAGAGACACACAAAAACCATAGCGTGAACATACTCGTCGTCTCACAGACACGTAGACGTAGGCAGATACACGCACGCAGAAACACATTCACACACGACACATTGATACAAGAAGATACATGCTCATGTGTAAAAATACAAATACATAAAAACACATGCAGACATACATGAACGCACCACAAAGACACATACATACATACATACATACAGAGATGCAGGAGGTTTCGTGTGGATAATGGTTACCGTCGTAGTAAATGGACACGTCGACAAATCCTGAATGATTCTGTTTTCATTTTATCGAATGCTTATTCACTTTGGAAAGTTGCGAATCCAATTATTCTCGCTCCAGTTATGGTAAAATAGTTGAGCAAACGGAGATCTTCCACCTTGGTATGGCAACCGGTCTAGGAGAAGGAAAACTCTAAATTCCAACTTGTTAAACTCCACTTAAAATTTGACCTGGTGTCGCATCCTCCATGTGCAGAGGTGTAGGTAGATATATACATACATAGTGAAATATATATAATTACACAAAAGTCAAAATCATACAAACGTACAAATTCGTGCCGAGATTAATAGACTCACAAAAACACGTATACATACATAAATAAAAATACCCACCCAAACACAGATTGTCTGTCTGTCTTAAATGCACATACCAGCAAGCACACACCGAAATTCACATCCACATAAACACGTATATACTTAGATATAAATACTCACCCGAACACGCATTCCCCCTCCCCTTAGCCATCTTATACACTCACGGACGCATATATATATATATATATATATATATATATATATATATATATATATATATATATATATATATATATATATAAGTGTATGCAGAGACATGCATACACACAAACACATACATATACATGGATACAAATACTTTCGCAAACATAGATGCTCTCTCTCTCTCTCTCTCTCTCTCTCTTTCACACCTACATACACAAATACACACAAACATGTACATACACATGGACATACAGAAACACGTATACCCTTCTTTCTTTATTCATCTCTCTCTGTCTCTGTCTCTCTCTCTCACTCACAAGCATACAAGCATGAATATATACATAGATACACAAAAACACATACCACTCTCTCTCTCCCTCTCTCTCTCTCTCTCTTTCACACACACACACACACACGTGTACACAATTACGTACGTATGAATAGGTAGATATACTCACACACACACACACACTCACTCTCTCTCTCTCACTCTCTCATGCACACAAGTACACACTCATACAAACACATACACACTTACACAGAGGAATACATACAAACATGTACCGGGATTTTGCTTACTTTTTATTTTTACTTTTTTCATCTTCCCTTCTACAAAAATATACAGGATATTCCAATAGAGAACGTGGCAGATTGGTTGTTAAATTTAAATGTTAAGAACATTCTCGCTTTTAATTCCGAATGCAACAGATAAGATTTTGGTTAAGTATGGTTTGGTCATGTTTTTATGGCATCTCACTCTTCTGGGTTATTTTATGCCAAATCCTATTAATAAATAAATAGATACACGCATATAAACACACACAAACACACAAGTAAACACGCACACATATATGTATATTTATTCGCTTACAAATCACACACACACACACACACACATATATATATATATTGTAAGCAACTAGCTCGTAGGTAACATTATTTTAGAATAAGATCATATTTACCAGCCCCTCCGCTCGGACAGGATATGACACAAGGTCAATTTTTAAGCGGAGTTTAACAGGTTTCAATGCGGAGTTTTCCTTATCCTAGACTAGTTGCCTCACCAAGGCTGAAGAAACTAGTCTGCCCTACTATTTACCCATAGCTGGAATGAGAATAATTGGATTCATACCTTTCCCCTAGGGTATTAGTGCTATGTGAAATGCAATCAGTCAGGTCCAGGATTTGAACTCGTGTCGCCGGGTCCATATCCTGCGACGATAACCATTACACCACGAATAGTGCTCATTTTTTGCACTCAAATGGTTTCATTGTTGTATAACGCTAATAATTCTCTTTAATATTAATCATTTGCTAGCACACATTTAAATGATTTCAAGTATTATTATCTCTACGCAATGACCCTCATCCACCACATTTAAGTACCTTTAAGATAAAATAGGTTTGGCTACTTGTTTCCTAAAAGAGCAATTTCAAGAATAGAGTCCGGATAATCATATAGGTGTGAGGCCTTGACATTGATCGGATCAAACCTCTCCGACCGCCCGTCTAGCTCAGTAAAGACCAAAATGGAATCCATTGACCTGTAGTTCTAGTTTACAAGACGAGTACGGTTACCGGGTCAAGGACCGCTCAGCCATTAGGATCCCATCCTCAAGCATTAAGGTTCACCACCCACAGCAAACAGGTGGAGTCGTTGGAGAAGGGTCTTTCCTCCTGCAGTAGTGCAGTTGGCGTATTCTACAACCAAGGCTGACTAAGGAAATTTTTCTCATGTTGAAATATTTAGAGCTACAAAATCAAACGTAAGTATTGTGGTTTATTTGATTTGTAAAATATTGAAATTAATGAAACTACAATTGCATACGAATACATACATATATATATATATATATATATATATATATATATATATATATATATATGCGCGCGCGTGTATGTGTGTATGTATTTGTGTGTTTGCGTGTGTATGTGCAGGTTGTGATTGGTAAATTGTCGTCTCAATTATGCAAAAACGAAAATAACAATATCTCGCTTTCTCCGATATATTTACTAAAATTACATGATAATATCTTGAAATACAATAAACTGTATTCATTCAAAGAAATCGCCATTGGCCCCCAGAGGACGTCAGAATATCTTGCAAGTCTTTCAGATTCTCTTCTTGTTTAAATTGGTACATAGTGTCATAACCTTCAGTTCATTTTTGGGATTACATAGAGTTTTGTTAGTCTTTTGCTTAACCGCACCCCACACATAATAATCAAGGGGATTATTGCCTGGGGAGGTAGGCAGTCAAATATTACATGTGATTGAATAAATTTTCTGACAGCCAACACTAGTTTCTCTTGCTTGTATGGCAGGCAATCTCTCGATCCAGGACAGAACTACCTCTTTCAGGCGCTGGATATTGGCCTCTGTGTTGGGTATAAGGCTATGAGGAATGATAACGGAAGCATAATGTCACCATGTGTAATGCCCAGCCCAAACAGCATGATGTCGACTAGGTTTTTGATTTTTATCCCTGTCAGTACATCTTGTGGGGACAGAACAAGCTTACGGTTCTCCTGTGAGTTCTGCATCTGATCCTGGTTGAAATTTTTCTCATCTGAGAAAAACCAAAGCATGTTCATCTGGAGAAAATGCTTGAGTTCATTAACAAGCTTTTCTTGTGATGCTGACGAAAGAAAGACACGGGGAACGCAAAAAGGTTTATAGAAAAACATACATATTCAAGTAACAGAAACAAGATACAAGTGAACCTGGTTAAATAGTAGTTAGTTGATAGGAAGCTGAGAGTCCAATGGGGTAGTGACTATCCGTCCACTACGCAAATGGTATTTTAGCGATATTAATGTTTGTTATTACTTTTGGCGAAGAAATGTGTTCTTGCATGTTAGTTATTCCCTAGCTAAGTGTTGTTGTAAAATAAAGGCGGAGGTGGAGAAGTGAGAAGAAGAAGAAGATGCCGTTAGGTTTTATACGAAGGTTTTTAATGGCAGCATGGAATAAAGAGTTTACGTTTATGCTACAAGTCTCGTAGGAAGGAAAGAAGTAAGGGAACGATTTAAAGTTATGAGAGAGTGGAGAAAGCAGCGCATGTTGTTGGACGTGCGAGGGAGATATGTTCGCCATAGTGTAGCAAAAGTCGCGTTTGCTGTTTGAGGAGAGAAACGTTGAATTCACGGTGAGTTTGTGGTTCTGGTTGTTTCGGGGAGAAGCGGGAATATCTCCAGAAAATGTTGCCTAGAGGTGAAGTCGCTAGGTGTCGGAGCGGAATCCTGCATCGCCATCGTCATGGCGTAAATTTGTTCCTGTGTGTGGCGTATTGAATTTATCTAATTCATATTCAACTGAGAACCCTTGGTGTAAGAGAAATAGACGCCAGGGGTCCATAAATTAGATAGCTTCCCTCATTGTGTCTATGCTGCTGCTGCTATTGAAGAGCAGACAGTGAGTCGTTTGCACTGAAGTTGTTCAGCCAAAGAGAGTGTTTGACGGTTTCCCTAATTTGTGCTGCCCAGAAAGGTGGTTCGGGATGGATTGGATAAGTCATCCTGATTGGGTGAAATTATGCGTCGACCCTGACGGTCGAATTAAATCAAGCGCCAAACAAAAATGCCAAATTCTTTCTGCTACAGTATCACCCGTGATTATGTCACACGAGTCTGGTGAACTCCGTCTAACGCTCTCGTTGATGTGTATTTATGAGTACAACAGCTTTGCAACGTGGTCTTTCTTCTTATCCATCATGGGGTGTGATAAAAATTAGCCCTTTCTTTTCTTATATGAGAAATACTGATTGTCTTTATGCACTACCTGCCTGATAAGAAACTCGGACACTCCCATGTCCCTGGTTATGGACCTGATTATCTTGCTTGAATCGTTGTCAATTATAGCTTGGGTCTCCCTAAAAAATTCTGCAGTTCTTTTCTTATCAGAACGATCTGATACCGTTATAGACAGGTTATTGATTATATGGAAATCTGATCTTTCCGATAAAATAAAGCGAGGATATTTCAACGTTGTAGATATTTCAGTACTATTGTATGGTTACACCTCACGGATTTAACGAAATGCTCAGAGTAAAAGCTAAATGGCAACTGCGAGCTGTGTTGAACAAATTGACCACCTTTCATTGAATTACTTTGAGACGGCCAATAATATTTGAACAACCACACAAAATATCAAGGATCAAATATGTAACTATCTAAAGAATTCTTTTCCTTCCTATATAATTAAAAATACATTTTTTAGCCTAATAAATTTATTCACTTTTTATCTAAGTTGGATCCAAGCAAAATCTTATAAATAACGTGATATGATAGACTAAATTACCAGAGTAATAGAGATTCGTTTCATTTTCCTCTTTATTTTTAGAGTGAGTTTTATCTTTAAATACTTTTCAGAATAAATTCATTTTCAACATCACTTAATCGCGGAAGGTGTCCTCTTGGTGTCATGGTTAAAGCACTGAATTGCAGAATCGTAGTAAGCGAGTTCGAACTCCAGTCGCGCTATTACGTTCACTTTCGGACAAATGCCCTTGGGGAAGGTATGAACGCCCTTATGCTCTTGTCTATGTGTTAAATAGCATCACTACTGTTCTTCTAGAAGGATGGCTTTGGCGTTAAATAACGCAGGTTGATATACCATTAAACAAAGAAAACCAAACCTCGCTTAATAATTTCCTTCAAGTGAAAACCTTTCTACTTGTTTTCACTTTTTATAGGCATGCTCATATGCAACTACAAACAAAACATATTCACTGCTAATAATCAAGCCAGAATTACACTTACACATTAGCATATTAATATACCTTGCTTTTTGCATAGTGACATACTCGTACAAACATCGTTTACACACAAAAATGATAGAAATATGAGTTGGATAAATCAAACACATAACTCCAATTTAGATGCGTGATATTTCGTTCTTTTTATTCCAAAGTTCTTTGGAATAAAAAGAACGAACAGCTTGATTTGTCCTACTTTTCACATTGAATGAGCCGGTGAGTTTGAATGAGCCGGTGGAGCCGGTGAGTTTGAATGAGCCGGTGGAGTTTTCCTGTACAAAGCAAAAATACACCAACTTCTCTCATCACAAGACTCGTTGACAAAATTAACACTCTTTCCAAAAATTATAGCATCATTATCAGCTGTATACCTAGCCATATTAGTGTACATGGAAATGAAAGGGCAGATAAAGCTGGAAAAAAACACTCCTGGCAGACATATGCAGTAAAAAAAAATTCTGTGGACTGACCTAAAACCAATCATTAACAAATTCATACAGTCAGATTCATCCCAATCTATCATTTCAACACACACACAAAAATATATTATCTTAATCTAAAACAATGCAAACTGTTATTAACTATTATTCTTCTTTACACCATATCGGGGTTAATTAATGCTGCATTATTACTTTTTCTGACAAGAAAAGACAATGTAAATTTTGTTGCTTATTAACAAACATTTCACTTGAATTAAAGACAAAAATTACTGATCTTGAAAAACTTGTGTTATCATTTACACACTTTTCTGCTACACTTACATACAACAGGTCTGTGTGGATATTGAATGCCAAGAGCGTAAGACTGTAGGGATGTTTGGCGAGAAAGAATCAAAGGAACCCGTGCTATCAGCCAGATGGTTTGGTTTGGTTTCTTTGTTTAATGGCATATCAACTCTTTGTAGGTTATTTAATGCCAAAGCCATTCTCCTAGAACAGTAGTAGTACTATTTAACCCATAGCTGGGAGGATAAGGGGGTTCGTACCTTTCCCAAGGGTATTTGCCCGAAAGTGAACGTAATAGCGCGACTGGAGTACGAACTCGCTTACTACGATTCCGCAGTCCATCGCTTTAACCATTACACCACGAGGATACCTCCCTATCAGCCAGACTTGATGATGATGATGATGAGGAGGAGGAGGATGAAATGAAGGCCCACTTTCCCTTATCTAAATATATATAAATATATTTATTTGCTTTTGTAACTCTTCCACCATGGGGGAAGGATGTGACATAAGGTCAATTTTTAAACGGAGTACAGTTGGTTTGAATTTGAGTTTTCCTGTAAGTTGGCAAGCATAGTCGAGGGGGACCCGAAGACTCCCTTTTCAATAGCTACAACACCAAGGTGTGGGGAAGGGCGCTACTCCTTTCCCTGGATTGTTCCACTTGATCCATACCATACAATCGTGTGTTAAGCAAGGATGCATCAAATATCATTTTTTGACTCTTTGGTATGACTCGACCTAGGATTGAACCCCTGTCACCCTGGCTATTGCCGACCACTTTAATAGCTAGGCCAATGAACCCGTGGAGTTTTCCAGTACAAAACAAAAATACGTCAACTTCTCTCATCACAAGACTCGTTGACAAAATAAACACTCTTTCCAAAAATTATAGCATCATTATCAGCTGTATCCCTAGCCATATTGGTGTACATGGAAATGAAAGGGCAGATAAAGCTGGAAAAAAACACTCCTGGCAGACATATGCAGTAAAAAAAAATTCTGTGGACTTCATACTTTACATATGATAAAAATTCTTGAGATGATCAAACACAGAACAAGCTCTTCTGTATACAAGATACTAGAGGTGAGTAGCTGGCAGGCTACAGAAGAAATAGAAAAGAAGTGATACCCTCTAAATTTCGCTTTGGCCACGCCCACATTATCCACTCACAGCTCCTAAAAAGAGAAGACCCTTTCCAATATGTTCAACGTGCGAAGTACCCCACATAGTCAAATACATTCTCATAAAATGTGACAGCTTTAGACAAATTTGCCCAAAATACTACCAAATAATTTAAAAGACCCCTTCAAAAAATACAAACCAGAGGAA
This sequence comes from Sepioteuthis lessoniana, assembly GCA_963585895.1. NCBI lineage: Eukaryota > Metazoa > Mollusca > Cephalopoda > Myopsida > Loliginidae > Sepioteuthis > Sepioteuthis lessoniana. The sequence goes on from OY757931.1 coordinate 41,600,482, forward strand.
ATCTTGAGCTTTCTTAAAGAAACCAACCACTTTATCAAAATCCAGCCAAATATAATAGAACATATGATAAAAAAAAAACCATACTCTAAACCCTAAAACATACACAAAAGACAAAACCAATCTAACCTTTCTGATATTCAATAGCTCACAGAGGTTGATATGCCGTTAAACAAAACTCAAACTCAAACTCTTCCAATACTGTTAAACTAACCAAAATTATAGAACCCTGTTTTATCTACTATCTAAACATTAGGGGAAAGAAGATATGGGTTCATGCCTTTTCAAAGAATATTAACGCAAAGTGATAGGCAAATAATCTCGCCGAAGATTTGAACTAACAATATATATATATATATATATATATATATATATACATGTATATATGAATGTATGTATGGAAGATTGGTTAATTATAACAGCATGTCAACCTGTCTAAAGTTATTTTTAGGCGTTAAGGAATTGCATTCATTGTACTCCTATATTTCATTTTTTAAGTCGTTGTTTAAGATTTTGTTTACACATAAAGTATCCCTACCTAATATACCTTGGTTAAAGTAAGAACTCCCTTATCCTTCCACCTAGGGGTTGAATAGCACCATTACTTTTCAACAAAGAAGGATCTAGCATTAACTCATGAAGATTTATATGTTATGAAAAGGAAGAAAGAAAGAAAAAAGAAAGAAAGAAGCTATCCAATACGGAAATATCTCCGTGGCGTTGTAGCTAATGTACTGAACGGTAACATCGTCATAAGCGAGTTCGAACTCCATTTGCGATATTAAATTCATTTTCGAGGAAATACCCAAAGGAAATGTATGAACCCCTTATTCCTCAGCTATGGGTTAAATAGTACCATACGTTTTACTATAAGGATGGCTTTGGCATCCACAAAGATTGATATGCAATTTAAAAAAGAAACCAATCCAAAACTAAAATAAATTATTTCTACACAGTTATTCCTCACTAATTCTTATAATTATATGGTTTCAAGTAATTATTTCTATCAACAGTGATGTGTTTGCCCACAGTTTCATGGTTTTACGTTACTAGCAATAATAATCATTACAAAAACAATTATAGCGTCATGTAACAATGAATAATGCAAAATGATTTAATGTTATATATTAAGTATAATAATTTTAAAACGAATTAATTTGAACCATAAATGGGACCCTAAGAGGTACTACCACAACTTTTCAGAGTGGAACTGAGAGTAATGGCAATGAATGCTTACCCCACACTCCCCAGAACTGCTGAACTGGAGCCTCAAGATCAAATCAATTTAAGTGTCATAACCAGTTAACTGTCATTACCCATCTGCAGAGGATTACAGTCAGCGTTTTCGAAGAAAATCGGGGGAACATTCTTCGATTTTTTCTTCACAAAGCTAACAATATATATATATATGTGTGTGTGTGTGTGTGTGTGTGCGCGCGCGCGCGCTCGTGCAAATAGATAGATAGATAGATAGATAGATATGAACACAGGATGAGATAGATAGATAGATAGATAATGAACACAGAATGAGATAGATAGATACATAGATAGATAGATAGATAGATGTTTGCATGTTTTGTTTGTGATTCGTGCGTGCGAATGTTTGCGTGCTTACACCCGAGATAAAATGAAGCGGATGATGGCAAAATAAGGAGTAGCGCAGTAATTACTCCTCTAATGGCTGCTCGTTTGGAGCTCTCGTGAAAAGGAGATAAATAGACTCTTACTTGGCTACATTCATTATGGATCAGGAATGCTTTCTTTCTTTTCTTTTTTTTTTCATTTGTAAGGTTGCGTTTACAGCCTGAAATGAGGATGCTGTCTCAGGATATGACGTAGAAGCAAAGGTACCGTCACCATAGTAATTACTGCCATCTTTTGGGGGCACTATAACTGCCAAAACATCTTTATAATTATTCTTTAAAAATTCATAATCTATTTTCGTTCACGACTTCTTCTTCTTCTTCTTCTTCTTCTTCTTCTTCTTCTTCTTCTTCTTCTTCAGAATTATAGCATCATATTTTCTTCATACGCTTATTCCCTGTCTTTCTTCTCGTTCTCCCGTTCTCAGTCATTCATTCAATTTACTCCATATTTTCTTTCTTTCTTTCTTTCTTTCTTTTAACCATCGTTTCTTTCTTTTTTCCCTTTATTTTTTTTAATTCAACTTTTCTACTTCCATTCTTTCTTTTTCTTTTTCTTTTTTCTTTTTTTTTTGTTACTCTATTTCTTTTTTTCTTTTTGTTGTTTTCTTGTTAATGATAAATTATTCCTTTTTACCTCTTTCTTTCTTTCTTTTTACCATGTTATTCATTCTTAATGTATTTTTTTGTTCTTTTTTTCCTTTTTTCCTTCCCATTTCTTTCTTTCTTTCTTTCTTTCTTTCAAATGTATTCGTATCATTCCTTCGAGTTGGATTTGGTTGGCGTAGAATGACATCATAGTAAGCAAATTTGAACTTCACTTGTTCTCTTACATTGACTTTTGGATTAATACCCATGCGAAAGGCATGAACTCCTTTATCCCCCCAGCTATGGGTTAAATAGATGGCTTTGGGATTATATAACCCACAAAGGTTGATATGCCATAAAACAAAGAAGTAAAAAGCAAAACCTCTTGAATTTACTTTTTTATAAATGGTATTCTCTTTCTCTGATAGTCTTTCTCTTCATCTTTAAGAAGTCAACTCCATGTTTTCTTCAAGAGTGAAAGAAGACATTGTATTTTCTTTATTCTTTCTTTCATCTATTTCTTTTAAAGTTCTTTTCTTCCTTTCATTTCTGGCTTTTCCCATTCTTTATTCTTATTCTCTTCTTCATCTGCCTAATTCAATAGCTTTGTTTTTTTTCTGTATATTTTTCTTTTATTTCTTTGAAATATTTTATTTCTTAATGGTTTTTCTTCTTTAATATCTTTATTTTAATCGTTCTTTCTTTTCACTTTTTACCATCTTTTTCTTTTCCTTTCCGTTTCTCCCTAACTTTATTTTTTATCTTGCTTTCCACTTTCCCCTTCCATACTTCTTTCTTTCTTTCTTTCCTTCTTTCTTTCTTTCTTTCAAAAGACCACAAAGGCAATGTCTTTGAACCAGAATTAAAGCCCCGTATTTTCTCCACACCTTTTTCCTCTTTTTCCTATCTTTTGTTCCTTCTCTAATGGGGTAGGAAATCATGGGGGTGATATACCGTACTTTTATTTCACAAGATATACCGGAAAAAAGGGTTTGATTACTTAGAGGTAAGCATTTTCTCTAAAGAATTTCTGTGTTCATCAGACTATGGATTTTCGTAATTAAGTACATTTTATTTCAAATTTAGAAACAGAACTTATAAAAATCTCAATTGAAAGAAATGAAAAGAGTCACCTTAAAATGTCTAGAGAATCAAACAGCTAAAACCCGGAGATACCAAGAACATTAAAAACAATGAGTGAACAAAAATTACAATATGGTGTGTCGTAATGAAATTGGTCCCTCCCAGAACCTCAAATTATCCCGGATAATGCTCTACCAATTATTAAAAAATCTTTTTTTTTTCATTTTTATTTGTCTATTAACCTAACTTTGTCAGTGATTTTGTTTATATTCATCTATATCAACATATTCACATCAAAGTTTCATAACTCAGTAGTCGTATTTTGTCTTCCATGTTATCTCAAAAAGTAAGATAGGATTATTTACGGTACCTATCCTCTCTAAATCTCATCTGACAAGGTGTACTAGCTTATTTAGAACGAATACCGAACGTCTATTCACCCTTAAGCAAAGGAATAGCGTTCAAAGCTATCACACATTTTCACTATGGTTACTAGAACTGGCTATCGTGCACACACACACACACACACACACACACACACACACACACACACACACACACATATATATATATATATATATATATATATATATATAGTAAAAAAGATAAAGGCAAAATTTGAATAGTTTTCAAGAAAAAGAGCTCGTCACTACAACTACAGAGCAGGTATATACATAAAGCAATATTGGCTCCCTTTTCATCAGCTACAGCATCAAGGTGTAAGGAAGAGCCCTACTCCTTTCTCCGGATCGGTCCACTTTACCTTTGATCGATACTTTATAATGCTGAATGTCAAGAAAGCCTACATCAAATCCTATTTTTGGTGTCTTTGGTATGATTCGACCTGGGATTGAACTCCTGTCTCTCGCGCCATGGAAAACACTCTCCTGGGAGGATAAGGGAGTTCATATCTTTCCAAAGGGTATCTGTCCGAAAGTGAATGTAGCGCGACTGGAGTTCGAACTTGCTTACTACGATTCCGCATTCCATTACTTTAACCATTACACCGGGAGGACACTCCCCTGTGTGTGCGTGTGTGTGTTTTGTGTTTGTGTGTGTGTTTGTGTGTATGGGTATGTATTTGTGTGTGCTTGTGTGTGTGTGTATGTATTTATGTGTGTGTGTGTGTGTGTGTGTGTGTGTGTGTGTGTGTGTGTGTGTGTGTGTGTGTGTTTTCGCTTACGTGCACTTCCATCTTAACACGTGATTTCACATCACACTGTAATTACGATTGATTGGCCACTTTTCTCACTTTTGTTTCTGATGACTGTGTACTCCACAGGAAACTAAGTAACAGAATTCTTGAGTTCATAATTTGATATTTTGCTAAGTTTATTTCTCTCTCTCTCCCTCTCTCTCTCTCTCTCTGTCTCTCTATACACACACACACACACACACACACACACACACACACATATATATATATATATATACATACACACGAGATGTGTTCAAAATTATAGGGACAAAAACTTTATTTGCCAAGACAGAAATGAACAATAACCGAAACATTAATTTTCTCTGAAACAGTCCCGATGGCAAAGAGCGCATTTATTCCAGGGATTTTTTTCATTGGTTGAAGCACCTTTGGAACTCCTTTTTACTCTATGCCATTAATTCTAACGTGCTCAAAATCCTCAAATATAGCCCAAGAGATAAATTTTCAGTCGAAGAAAGAAGAAAAATCTTTATTTTTGCGAATGAAGAAAATACAGCTGAATTGAAAAGGGAATTAAACCAACAATTTTATCTGATAACAAAAACAAAACATGCTTTATGCCATAATTTTAAATGTGCTTGTCTATTTGAGAAATCTGAATTGAAGCCAATAAACTTTTCGTATTTTAATGCATTTGAATTTGATTGTTTCTCTTACACATTAAATGGATCTCAAATCCAAACTGTATTTAATTATGGATCTGTAATCCAAACTCTAATTTGCTCGTGGTGTAATAGTTATCGTCGTTGGAAATGGACACGGCGACACGAGTTCAAATCCTAGACGAGACTGATTGCATTTCACATAGCACTAATACCCTTGGGAAAGGTATGAATCCAATTATTCTCCCTCCAGCTATGGGTAAATAATAGGGCAGACTAGTTTCTTCAGCCTTGGTAAGGCAACTAGTCTAGGAGAAGGAAAACTCTGAATTCAAATCTGTGAAACTCCGCTTAAAAATGACCTAGTGTCATATCCTGCCCGAGGTTGGTATATAGGATTATGGATCTGTAATCCAAAGACTATTTACCTACAGATCTCTTATTCAAACTTTGTTTTCTGGTGGATCTCCAATCCAAACTCTCTTTACTCTAATGCTACAATAAAAACAATTTATTTTCCCCAAAAATGATTTTAAAAAAATTTTTATCAACTTTTTTTAAATACCGATTCTCCGGACGTGGGTCACATGAAACCTTATGAGGCCGTGGACCACAGTTTGAGAACCCCTGGCATAGGTATTTTAGGTAAGTTATTCTCACTGTTCTTGGTTATATTCCTTTTTTTTTGAGCTGCCAGTATTCCTCAATACCACCATACTCATTTTGAACAGACTGTAAAATTATATTATTACAGCGAAAATTATTGAAACAATTTATGAAACAACTGATTTAATTGATTGCAATCAAATAGAATATTTCGATGAATTTTAGAAATGTCTTTTGATTTAATACCCAATTTTTCCCCTTAGAGTTGAAATTTCTCCTCCGTATGCCAAGTAACTCCCATTTGAGAATCTGTATATTTACTAAAACGAGGCCATTTTCATTCATTAACTTCCTTTTTTTCTCTTTGTCTACTCATTTTTTTTCTTTTGGCCTTATGAGCGGTTTTTAAATGAAGCCAATTCAAATAATTTCATTAACAATCTATTTGGTTGAAATAAGAATTTTGCCGTAGTACTAAGTTTATTTACTGGCTCATTGGCCCAGTGGGTAGATTTTTCGCCAATGGTCCGGAAGATCGGGGTTCAATCCCAGGTCGAGTTTTGATACCTCCTTGCTTAACACTCAGCATTATTAGGTACATATCGAGGGTAAAGTGGAGCAATCCAGGAGGAGTAGTACCCTCCCCTATTTTTCAGTGTAGTAGCTATTGAAAAGGGAGCCTTCTGCTCGCCCTCGACTACAGTCACCAACTTGATTTTACTATGTTTATATTAACAGGTCATTATTTTCTTCTTTTCTTTTCTGTTGTGCGTCTGTCTGGTTATTACCATCTCTGATTAGTTCTGATTTTTAATTCTAAGATGTTTTTTTTAACCCCCCCACCGAATTAAGCGAATAACACTGATATCAATTGGGTCGAAGCGGTCGTTCTTACAGACTCCTATTAAATTTTTGGCTCTTAGATTCCATGTTTTCATTATTTCAAATGGTCATCAAATTTTTCCACAATTATTGAAAGAATTTATGAAATTGCAACTGAACGAAGAGTAAAAATCCTCACTTCAACTGATAAGACATCCAACTCGATTAAAATTCTTCCCCCAACGATTTGAAATCCCTCAGGTAACCAAGTGCTTCTCATCAGCGAATAATTCTGTCGGTTGGGCTTAGAATCCGTCGATTGTATCCTTGCATCATATTCAGTACATCGCATATCAGCAATTATATGAATGAATGAATGAAAAAAAAAAATTAATGCTGTTTCTTTGGTTTTGGTCTTGTAATTAAGTCTTCAGTAAAAGTGTTTATACACTTTTTTGCATATTCTATGCGTTGCCTGTAAGTATTTACCTTATATTGGTAGGTATAAAATGTTTATGCATTGTCTTGATTAGCATTAAATTTAAGATAATGATCTGATGAGTGGTAAGTTAGATGTAAAAGAGTTGTAGTATGGCCGAAATATGTCTAGAATTTTTTAAAACCTTGGAGATACAATCTTATCCCATTCTTTAGGCCCGCTATTTTTTCTTTTGGCCTTAAGAGTCTATCTCAGACAAAACCAGTACAGTTAACTATGAACAATCTATTTGGTTAAAATCAGAATTTTGCTTTTGTACTACGCTTATTTTTTCTTCGTCATTTTTTCTTCTTATGTTTTCTTTCCTTTTTTGTGTGTATGTCAAGTTATTACCCTTTCTGATTTGCCCAGATTATTCAGGTTTATCACTTGAGGTGCCTCTAAAAGAAAAATTCCTGGCTACCTGTATATAGGGGAGAACTACGTTTAAAAAAAAAACAACCAAAAAAAAAAAAAAACAACAACGTTGTTGTGTTGAAAGCTGCCTATACTATCTCTAGCAAGTATCATGGAACTAGTACTCTAAGTGATTGTTAGCCTTGGTTTTTATTTAGCAGTAAACAAACTAATAACAGATAAGAAGCAAAATATTTTGTATTTTATAGCTGAGCATTCTAGCTTCATAAGATATTTCATAAACAAACTATAATAGATTTAATTATTTACATTAATGGTATACTTTTATTTAAAGTTACGCAGATTAAAATATAATGGAATAACCCAATACTGAGGAAAAAATATGGAATGATCTTGCGATTTACATTCCTAAAACAAATACCAGCAATATCGCAGATACGCAACTTGGTCTACTGCTAAAAGACAGTTCTTTCAAGCTGTTGGGCATGCCTAATTGAAACAGAAACATGACTCCAACAAAAGAACTGCCAATTGAAACAATAGAAAAGTTCGTAAAACTCTTTCAAGATATGAATCCGCAGTGAAAGAAACTACAACTGAACGAAAAGTAACTGTTGGCTGTTCCCAGTCAGCTGTATTTAAAAGGTTGGTTGGTTGGGTTTTATAGCATATCAACCTTTGTAGGTTATTTAACGCCAAATCCATTTTTATGAAAATAGTTCTATTTCAAACAATTCAGGTTAGCATAAGTACGCAAATGTAAGTACAGTTTAATTGTCAAAAACATTTCTATTCCAAGCTATTCCGTTTAGCATTTGTATGCAGTTTAGTTCTATTTAACCCATAGATAGGGTCCTATCAGGTGCTACCACTCCTGGCCAGAGTGGGCCAGGGAGTAAGGGCAATGAAATGGTTCTCCACATTCCCCAAAGCTCCAGAATCACCGCAACCTCATCATCAGATTGTTTAGTGTCATATCAGGACACTCATTAAGAGGGTCTTAACTCTCAGCAGAGGTGAAGTCGGTGTATTCTGCAGTCCCATTCGACAGGGCAATACACAGAGTTAATGTCAAAACAGTTTTATTTCAGATAATTAAGTTCCGTATAAGTACACAGTTTAGATGTCAACATAGTTCTATTTTAAAAAATTCAGTTTGGAATAAATGCACAGTTTAAATGCAAAAAACAGTCAAGTCAAGAAACCACGGTTTAGTTTTATTTAACCCATAGATAGAACCCTTATCAGGTGCTAACACTCCGGTCCAGAGTGAACCTGGAAGCGATGGCAATGAAGGGGTGCACCGTATTCCTCAAACCTCCTGCATTACAAGAACCTCACCATCGGATTGTTTAGTGTCATATCCAGGACACTCGTTGAGGGGTTCTTACCCTTCTGCAGAGAAGCAGTCTCTGTATTCTATAGCCCCAGCCGACTGGGCAAGTATCTAAAAGGAAAACATGCTAGCAGACCAAAAGTGTGTTTTGTCAGGATAGAAAACTCAAAGCAATACACTTGAAAAATAGAAAATGTACAATAAAACAAATGAAAAACAAATGGGTTGAAACAGGAATCAATGTTTTGGAGAGAATTATTAAAAATTGGCTCCGTGAAATGTGATTTACATACAAAAAAGCCGAAAAAAAAACCAGCTCTAACACAGAGACAGAAGAAAATGTAGTTAAAATGGACTAAACCGAAACAATCCAGGCGTTTAGACAATTGGATGAAAGTGATATTCAGTGATGAATCAAGAATCTACATTGGCTAAAGCGATCATGCTGGTACTTTTGCCGGGTGCCGTTCGTATGAAACATGTAAAGATGACGGCCTGAAGAAAGCACATAAATTTCCCAAGTCATTCATGATATGAGATTGAATGTCATTTGAAGGACCAGAGGAGATAGCAATCATTAACGTAACAATCGATACACACGTGTACATTGAAATTAGTCGTAAATGAGAGTTGTAATTACAGAGACAATTTATGAAACCGAGCAGCCTTGTTAATTGCAATTAAACGAAAAAAGAAAAAAATCTTTTTCCAACTGATCATAGTTCAAATTCCTTCCCTGGTTAAAATTTCACTCCTTGTTAAAATTCTTCTCTGCTTAAAATTTCTCCTTTTAGATTTGAACTCCTTTCCTCCAAGTACCCAAGTGCTTACCATTAGAGAATCGGTCTGTCTGTGGGGCTTAGAATATGTCGACTGTGACCCCACATTACATCCAGAAGATGACACCACTAGATGTGGTAGTGAAGCTTCAGTCCCAGAGCTCTGGTAAAAGGAAATAATCCTGAATTCACTCTGAACAGGATTAGTAGTGCCTGTTAAAATACTCTGTATGTATCAAATAGATCCTTTTGGAAATTATTAATATTAAATCAGGATTCTTGAAAATATATAACAGTGTACAAACCAATGGGAATTATTATTATTTTACTCCTTTGAAAGTTTTTCACACTAGCGTTAGCTGATTGTCTTCCACTGAAGTTTGAGTGACAGCAAGTCTTCTCAAGTTTCCAGGACTTTTCTCAGTATTCTGGCCGATTTCAACAGTCCAATAGTTAGAATAGTCTCTTCAGTCCATTTATCAATACTTTGGCGTCTATACCGAGCACCCCAACTACAAGTGGTATCACCGTCATTTTCATATTATTATTTAAATATTAATAGATATTTGAATCCAATATAACTGCTTAAAAAAGACTGACTTGTTCATTAAATAACTTAGCAAATATTGACAAGCCGCAACACAATCCAATTAAATACATCTCTTAAAATAATCATTAATGATAGATAGGAGTACTTTAAACCATATAAGTTTATGCAAATTATTTTTTTAAAATAGTTTCGTGAAGATATAATTGTTTCCAAATGAATATTATTAGTTACCCGAAACCGTACAATTGTGTAAAATATCAGAATTGGATAGGAATACATAGGAATACTTTCGAGGAATTAAACTTTGAGCAATTGCAAGAACTATTATTAGTTACTTTAAACTATTAAATTGCATGAAATAATTGAAATCATATATATGCGTACAAATTATTAGTATTAGATCAGAATATTTCGAACTATAACTGATAGAATTATTGTTAAATCGGAATTGAATGAATATATTTGTTTGAATTAATTGTATTAGATAAAAATACTTTTGAAACCGTATAAATGTGCAAATAAATGATTCTAGATAAATAAAAAAAAGAGCAATGTGAAAACCGGAAATGAATCATTAAAAATACAAACAGCTTTGATTACGCCAGACATCTACAAATAAATTAAACTTTAGCCTTAAATAACACCTGAGGATTTGACGTGCCATAAAAAATAAATCAAAGTAAAGACATTGGGGAGAGGGAGCTTATAAATAAAATCATCTTGAGAAAAGTGTGTTTGAGCGAATAGGTTAGACAAAAATAAATAAATCATATATATATATATATATATATATATATATATATATATATATATATATACTGCAGTTAGGGGGGAAAATCCTTATTTCAGTGGATCATAAAATTTCAATTTGAT
>OY757931.1:41613935-41836435 GCA_963585895.1 Sepioteuthis lessoniana
AGATAGATAGATAGATTAAGGAGGAAATAAATTTACAACATAAATAGATAAAATCAAACAGATGGAAGGAGATTGAAAGCCAAATAGGTCTAAGATTGAGTTGGTGGATAGATAGATAGATAGATAGATATTCTTATGAACATTGATGTGAACAGAGATTGATATAAAAATGAAAATAGTCAGCATGCTAGCTAGCTAGATAGATACTAATAATTCAGATAGGATACAGAAAGACACTGTACATATGTGTGGGTATTCAAATTGTAAATAATGAATAGATCACTTTTGAATGTTCGTTGAGAAGGAACGAATGAACCAAGAAGGGTTGAGATCGCTTCAAAGCAAGTTTGATGGAAAATGATTTGAAATTCTGAAACAATAGAATTAAACAGGGCGAAAAACGAAGAAAAGTAATCAGTCGAGTTGACATGTTTTCAAAAGTTGTGTTGGTAACTTGGAAAAAGAATGGAAACTTTTCAAATACGTCGGCTGTCCATGTTGTTGATTTAAACTGATTTGGAAGTGGAGTAAATCTTGATGGTAAAGTTTTGGCCTAGAAAAATGATTCATTCCGTTTTTATTTGTCGAATATTTTTTTAATGAATCAAATTTTTCCTTCTTTTTCTCGTATTCTCTTTCATTCAAATATCGTTATTCTCGCATTTTATTTCTTTTTGTCTCTCTGTCTTTATTTATTTGTGAGATGTTATCTTTTTTCTTTTTCTTCACGAATTTACATGTAAATATGATTTTCTTTCTTTCTTTCTTTCTTTCTTTCTTTCTTTTTCTACCGTTACGTTCTTTTTCCTATTTAATTTTCATTTCTCGTTTTCTTTTCGTTTTTTTATTCTCTTTTTTCTTTCCACTCTCTTTTTGTTTCATTTTCTTTTTTCATTCTTTTATTTCTTGCCCTCATTCATTCATTTATTATTTCTTTCTCTTTAGTTTTACAATCATTTCCTTTCTTTTCCTTTATTGCTTCTCTTTGTACTCATTTTTTTTCTTCACTATCCCTTCTTTCTCTTCTTCACCATGTATTTCTTTCTTTCTGTCTTTCTATCTTTCTTTCTTTTTGTCTTTCTTTCTTTCTTTCTGTTACCCAGCCACTCCAACCATTAAAAGCACGAACACTATATTTCTTCTGCGACCGAACCTCACCATTTCTGTTCGTTTCTTTCTGTCCTTTTCACTTCCTTTTTTTTCCAAACAGACATTTTTATTGTTTTAAAAATGGACAAACATGTTCAACCTCATCTGACGTACCCCACGTCCATCCTTCACCCTTTCGTCCTGCCATAAAATCGTCCACACACTCAAACAAAAGATGATTCCTTGCCAAAACTGCAACTGTCCATAAACATCTTCTGCCCGACGGCTGCCATAAGTCTTCGTGTTCGCTGTTTTCTCACTGAGCAAGATAAAATGTGAATTTGGTTGCTATGGTTAAGTTCGACGTTGAGGAAAAAAGCAATAAGCAAAAAATTGCACTCACATACATATATACATATACATATATATACAAGGGTCATTCAATAAGGGGTATTCTTTTGAAAAAAGATAAATAGATTATTTTTTGATTTCTTTTTTTCATAAATGTAAATTCTGCCTTATTTGGAGTTGGCTTATAGAAAAAAATATTTTAGTCTGGCAAAAATAGCTTTGAGGCTATTCAAAATTGCGTCAAAACCCAAACAGAGGTCTGTCATCAAATTTTTGCCGGCTGAGAAGTGCAAATCATGTGAAATTCACAGAAGAATGTGTGATTGCAAAAAAATTTACAAAAAGTTAAGTATGGGTTTGCCACTCCAAGTCTTAGTTAAAAAGACAATTCCTTGGAGTTGAAACATACTGACTCTCAAGTGAAGAAAAAGTTCTGGGTGAAGCAGTTATCAAAGAAGTTAATCCTGACAGTCTTCTGGAACGTGAAAGGTCCCCAGATAATTGGTTTCTTTGAAAATGGCGCAACTGTAAACTGCTTCCTTTGCCAATTCCTTTGACAAAATTCACTTCATTTATTGTATGACTGTCGTATATCTATCTGTCTATCTACCTATCTCTGAAAATTTTGGACAAGTGATTGCTCAAAATACAAAAAAACGTTTTTAATGTACGTGATGGTCTTGTTAATCCTGTCTATTCTAAAATAACAAAATGGTCACAATGTCAAATCCTGCACATGATTAAAAGTCTCACATAGGATAATCATCTCTGGGCATGGTTCTTATTTAATCAACCCCTCTCCACCGAGTAGGCTGTGGCAAAAATTCAATTTTTAAGCGAAGTAAAACTGGTATAAGTTTTAACGAGATGTTAATTCGTGAAAAATACCCCGTTTCTTATAATGCATTGGGTTATCCCAAAGAGAGTTACCTAACACAGAATATTCGGTAGGAAACAGAACAAGCTAATTAATATAATAAGACATTTAATTTGTACACAATACGAGTAGGGAACTCAATTCCCTCCCTCGACTATACAAGAGTCACATGCGTTCAAGGAACAAACAGAAAAGTCTATACAGCAAAAACGTGGAAACCACTAACTCTTCACTGGTCTGGAATATAAAGGGTGGAGGCTCTATGTGCTTACCACTGAGAAGCTAACAACCACATCTGCTCTTCTAAAGTCCTGTTCGTGGAAGAGGTGAATTTTCCAATTCACCTTGTCAAGCATCAAAAGGGGCTCGTGACATAGGAGAGTTCCTCAAACAACGTGACAAGGGAGACCACTCTGTTTAGTCTCCCAACTCTAGTTTGAATTCAGAATTTTGCTTCTCCAAGACTCGCTTTCTACTAAAAGTAAAGAACCTGTCCGAAAATCTGACCAACTCTCTATTCATAAGTGGAAAGAAAAAGAAATCGATTCACACCTTTCCCAAGTGCATTAGCGTGAAATAAAACGCAAACAGCCTCGTCTAAGCTCTGAAAAATCCCAATGTCAAATACTGCTCATGATTCAGTGTTTCATGCATAATTATCTGTACAATAGTTATTATGGGGCACAGAATTTATATACCCAACCCATTCGCCATCTGCTGAATGTGGTAGAAAATGAATTCTTAAGCGGAGTATAACTGTTTTGAATTCAGAGTTTCTCTTATCCAAGACCAGGTACTTGAGTAAAGCTAAAAAATCCAGTCTCCTCTACAAATTTACCCATAGGCAGTGGGAGAGATGGAATTGGCGGGAAGTGAAAGGAAGCAGCCTTGTCTAGCATTTGAACTCGTATTGCCGATTCCATATGCTCTGTCGACAACTTTTACGTTTAGCAGGTGACTTGTGTTTCAGTCGTGGTGACAATGATGCGTGTGACGATCCATGTTCAGTCAAAAGGTCAACCTATTTAAATAAGCAACGCATAGATCAGCTGATTTGCAAGTATCGGGCCGATTAAAGATAGACAACATTGACTTCGAGAAAAGACTGTCGTTTCTGGTGTTGTGGATTTTCACATGCGTCGTATGCAGGCTCATGTTCCTCATGTATATCCATCATGAGCGTCAGGAAAGTATTTTTGCTGAAAACTTGCCCTATCCAATAATGTTATTGTGCTCCCGATATCTGTTATAGTTTCAAGGGAAATAAATAAATGACTTTGCTATCGAAGCGGCTTTTAACTCTCTCTTGGTGTCTCTCTCTCTCTCTCTCTCTCTCTTGGTCTCTCTCTCTATATGTATATATATATATAGATATATGCATATGTATGTGTATGTGTATTTGTGTGTGGTGAACAAAGGTGTAAACGATTGAATAAAACACCAATCGACAAATGAATAAACTTTATTTCTTTAAATTGAGTGAAAAGTGTGTTGAAAAACAGAAGTTAAAATCTTTTTTGTCGTAAAAAGAGATAATATTATTCAGCGCGTAAATATTTGCCAGTATTTACGTTATAAGTAAAAAGAAATGATACGTTCAATATATTAGGTTTGGTGGTCAATATTTGAGTTCATAAATTTTGTGTGTGCGTAATAAATCTCGTATGAGAATGTCACTATGTAGAGAGAAAAATATATTTATGCCATAAATATTATACGCGGTTGCAACCTGCAGCAACTGATATTTTAATCAGCTGGGGACAGATTGAATCGTAAAACGAATATTATTAACGCAATAAAAATGTAAACAAGCATATTCGTTCAATTTCAGAAAATTAAAGTAAAGTTGGCGACCGAGTTAACTAACTAGATTACAAGAACCGGACATCAGTGAACTGAAGAAATATTTTGTTTATAAGAAAATTAGATGAAACTCTCTGGTAATTAATGTAAAGGTATTTAGAAAAGTGATTGCTATCTCCTTACTACTTTCTTAACGCCAAAAGCTTCTTTTCATTAAACTGGAATTAAATCTGTACTTAAATGCTTAAATAAGGTGCCCGTGGTGTAATGGTTAGCGTCGCAGGAAATGGATACGACGACACGAGTTCAAATCTTGGACGAGACTGATTGCATTTCACATAGCACTAATACCCTTGGGAAAGGTATGAATCCAATTATTCTCCCTCCAGCTATGGGTAAATAGTAGGACAGACTAGGTTCTTCAGCCTTGGCGAGGCAACTAGTCTAGGAGAAGGAAAACTCTGAATTAAAACCTGTTAAACTCCGCTTAAAAATTGACCTTGTGTCATATCCTGCCCGAGCGGAGGGGTTAGTAAATATGAATGCTTAAATAAGTAAAGTTGGCGACCATAGTCGAGGGCGACCAGAAGGCTCCCTTTTCAATAGTTACTACACCGAGGTGTAGGGGAGGGTGTTACTCCTTTCCCTGGATTGCTCCACTTTACCCTTGATACGTACCTTATATTGCTGAGTGTTAAGCAAGGAGGTATCAAGTACCATTTTAAAAGTCTTTGGTAAAACGATTGAACCCAGGTCTCCCGGATCATTGAGGTCACTCTACCCACTAGGCCAATCATGAAAGAAAATAATGTTGATTTTCTCTCACTAGAAAAAAAACAAAACAAGAAGTAGTTGAGTAAGTTTAGAATAATTTCATATTTACAAAAGAAAATATTTATTTCCTCGCTATTTATAAGATAAGGTTGGCTCGAAATTAGATTTTAAAAAGTTGATTTATTAACGATTCTAATTGTTTAAGAAATTAAATTTTTAACAATCTTGACGAGAAAGATTTTAAAAGTTATTTTAGGTTCTGATCTTTCAAATCTTTCGCGGTAACTTAAATATTATCGTCTGCGAAGTGTCTCAAAATTTTAAAACTCGCGCCAAAGCAGTGATTGGTCTATGAACACCAAAATATAGATACATAAGTAATAGCTTCTCTGGCGTATTTCATACACAAAAATTAACATTTTTAATATGGAAATCAACTGATTTCCCATATATATATATATATATATATATATATATATGTGTGTGTGTGTGTGTGTGTGTGTGTGTGTGTGTGTGCGTACTGACATGAAACTAACCAAGTTATATTTATCTTCCTGTCTGGATCAGGGTCAGAAAGAGAAAAAGAGCAGGAGGGAGAGTCAGTTGATATTTATAAACCAATTTACAAAGAAGGTTCAATAAATCTGTGTTCGGCAATGTTGTTATGAGATTTGAAAATTTCACTGTATGATTTTCAAGGTATAGAATCGATTTTCTCAGGGAATAAAATTGAAACAGGAGAAGTTTTATTAAACATTAATATGTGTTGTGTAACAAAATATGCTTCCATCATTTAGTTCTTAGTTCGTAGATAGATATGGTTTGGTTTAGTTTCATTAATTGCATATCAAGCTTCGTGGTTTATCAAATGTCAAAGTTATTCATGTAGAACAACAAAAAGGATCCTATTCAATATATAGATAGGGGTAAAGGAGTTTCATACCTTTTTTTAAAAAAAAGATTTGTCAGAAACTGTGCGTAAAAACAGGACGGAAGTTCGAACTTGCAAATGTTCAGCGCCTTAGTCACTATGCCACGAGAAATCTCCAAGTAGATATGTACGGAGTGATATATATATATATATATATATATATATATATATATATATATATATATATATATATATATATATATATATATATGTGTGTGTGTGTGTGTGTGTGTATGTGTGTGTGTGTTTGTGTGTATCTATACATATGTATATCTATACATATGTATACATATGTATATATATACATATATATGTATGTATATATATATATATATTTAGAGAGAGAGAGAGGGGGGGGAATGGAAATAGAAAAAGAGAGAAATGATAATGATATGAACAGTGGTACATGTGTGCAGATATAAAAAGGTATATACATATGAAGATAGATAGATAGATAGATAGATAGATAGATAGATAGATAGAAAATGGGTTTAAGGTGGCTTAGTGGTTATCAGCGGGAGTAACCGGATCGACCCGCATACTTCGAATTCTATTTATTGGTGCTTGTCTTCTCTATTTAGGAAATAGCAGAAATCCACCCCATTCACCGTCTGTTACATTGCCAAATATCTTGATAAACGTTGTTATGTCATTAGCATGTCAAAACTGTTCTGGAAGGAGGGAACAGGCAAACAAGTCATCCTTTATACCAATCACTCTCCCATAACTACTTTGTATTCCCCACCCCAAGAAGGCTTGCACTAAAAACTGTTGACAGATGCAAGTAAAAATAAATACGGACTGACTTGGATATGAATATATAGGAAGATTTATAAATAGACATGAACTGAGACGGATATGAGGTGATGGAGTTAGATAAATCGATAGACCGCTAGATGAGAAGTAAGTTAGATTTATAGATAAGTATGTGTTGACAGTTCAGAAAATAGTCTCATGTAGAGAGAGAGAGACAGAGAGAGAGAGACAGAGAGAGAGAGACAGAGAGAGTGAGAGAGAGGAGGAAGTGGGGAGAGAGAAAAAGAGAAAGATTTGCGCATGATGCTTGGGTGGAAGATAAAAATAAGCGTGTTACTGTTCGAGTTTTCTCTTAGCGGAGATAGATAGATAGATAGATAGAAAGGTAAAATAAACAAATAGATTGATAGATAGATGAAATAAACAGATATATAGATAGATAGATAGATAGATAGAGTCGAGTGCGATGCATCTGATTACTCCGACTACCTTCTTGACAAAATACTGATTATTTGGGTTTACACAAACTTATTTTCCCAAAAGGTTAGATTCCCGTCTGAGATTCAAAATTTATAACGGTAATTTGCCACAGTAATATCTCATAATCAAATTATTAGGTTATAATCTTATTATAATTTAGTGTATATTCGTTCGTACGTCCATACACCTAAGGCTTTGTAATTTTTCACCCGATTTCACCAAACTGTCATAGATAGATAGATAGAAAGATTGATATGAAGAGGCTGATACATACATAGATAGATACATAAATACATATATACATATGTTGAAATGATTGTAGTGAATCTGACAGTACGATATAGGTACGAGGAAAGTTGGATAAATCAAACACTAAACTTAAATTTAGATGCGCGATATTTCGTTTCATCTCGAAGTTTTTCAGACAGAAGAAGTTCGAGATGAAATAAAGCCGATAGAAATATCACACATCCAAATTTGAGTTAAGTGTTTGATTTATCCAACTTTCCACATATTTTTACCACACACACACAAACACATATATATATACATATATGTGTGGGGGGGTGTTGTGAGAGAGACAGAAAACGTTGAAATGATTATAAATAGACATTGCAAAAGATACAAAGGAATATGCATTGGAACATAGATCGCGAAAAGCAGTAGACAAGAACCAACAAATGCTGCGATGGATAAATACATAGATAGCCATGTGTGATGCATTTCATTGTTCTAACTACCATCTTGCCAAAACACTGATTTTTTGAGGTTACGCAAAGTTATTTTTCCCAAAGGTCAGATTTTTGTCTGGAATTGAAAATTTATAGCAGTACTTTAGCCATAGAAATATTCATCATCAAATTAATTATAATTTCATTATAATTTTTTAAATGTCTCTCCGTCCGTATACCTAAGGCTCTGTCATTTTTTTTTTCTGATTTCATCCAAGCTTTCTGGAATTCATAGATAAATAGATATGGGCACACACACACACATACACACACACACACACACACACACACACACACACACACACACATATATATATATATATATAGAAAAGAGATATTATAATGAATTTTTACATCAGTAGAGAAAATAAAAACATATGAACATCGATAGATATGAGCGGGTAGATGGATAGATAGATAGAAAAACAACACGTAGATAGATAGATAGATAGATAGATAGATAGATAGATAAAATCTGATTTAAATTCACCTCTTTCTATCATTTTTAAACTGATTTCAACCAAACGATTCAGGAATTCTTGGATTCATGCCTGGAAAGAATCGACAGAATATTAGGAGTTCCCGATTAGACTGGTTTTGAAGTGAGTTAGCTTCCTCACCCTTATGTCTTGGCTATGAAAAGAATTTGCTTCCGCTAGTGTGGTTCTTGTCCTGGAGCTCTGAGTACTGTGGAATTACTCTGTCTTTGTCATTACTTCCAGGTCCACTCTGACCTCAATTGGTAATACCTGGTAGCATCCTTTGTATGTCAAATAGTCAAATAGAGCCGTTTAAAAATTTTTAGTATAAGGAATGTTTGAAACCATATGAATGTATGTAAATTATTCGTTCAAAGAATAGCTACAATAGTTTACAAATGATTATTATTAGTTAATCAAAACTACATTGCTTATAAAAGACTGACTTCAGCATTAAATAATCTTGCATGGGTTGAAATGACGTAAAACAACCAACCAACTATCCGACCAATCAACTTCTTTACTTCTCACTGTATCCCTTGCTGGAAAACTTTAATGGCAATCGTTACAAGAAGCAGATTGCTCTATTCTCTTTCCTTTATACCCTTATATATTCTCTTTTTCGGTCAGGAATCGAGCAGCTAAGAGGGAATACTCTTAATCTCAACCAGGTTTCAAAAAGACTTCGAAATCCAAGAAGAAAAATTAACTCCTTTTCTAGAAACTTCGAAAAATAATACATTTAATTATTAATTAGTTTTTTGATTTTTATTCATTTATATTTACTTTTATTTTTTCAGGTTATCTAAGACTTCCGAAAAAGCCCAGATCTGTCTTCCGTACACCACTCACGGTGTAAACAACGTGGTAACTCGATGTTATGTACGAACGATGAAAATAGATAATTGAATGAATAAAATGTCATTTAAACACAAATAATTACCCCAAACTTTAAAATAAAGACATTCAACATCCTTCGCTTTTAATAATGACCCGTATGTAATATGGTTAAATTCCGCTTGTCAAATAAATCAACCACATTAAAAAAAAAGATTGGTAACTTTTTGTCCATCATTACTTTTTCCTAAGTAAAGAAATTAGGTCGGATCGGAATCTTCTGAAATGTCCGCTGAAAATATTTCACCGACAGATGGGCAGAATTAATGTAAGTTCGCGCGAATTCTCAAGGAAACGGTGTTGCCATAGTTACGCTTTCTTTTCTTGGAGATTTCCAGGATTGTTCTGCTGCCAAAAAGTCTGCCGGCCAAATTCCAATACAGAAATATCATAATCCTGGAAGGTTTAGTCGTTATTCTTATTTTAACACTTCTATGCGGTTTGGCCGATATTTTAGGCATAATTTGCGATTCATTCTATATAAATGTGCCGGAAGTCTGCCACTGACTTAATGTCTCATTCACTCACTCATTCCTTCATTCATATATATATATATATATATATATATATATATATATATATATATATATATACATGATATTTAAATTGGATACAATATCCGACAAAATGTTAAGAAAAAGGAATTGAAAACATAAAGTTGGTGATACAATATTTTTTTATTTTATGTAACATTTTGCTCTTGTTTCTTGCCATGTAGCTTATAAAGCTATGGAATAGGAAGATGACAGTGATGCCAATCGTCTTTTGTAGCCTTGGAACTATACCCGAGAAAATGGAAAAGACAGGGGGAACTGGAAATCAGAGTAAGAATCGAGTCCATCCAGACTGTTACAATCGTTTTTATTAATTTATTTGTTTGTTATGACTCCTTGGGCATCTCCTCTTTTGACTATCTTCTCATATCAATTTTTAAAAAAGAAATCTTTGCAGAGAATATATAAACTATTAATACAATATTTGTTTATCGATAAAATTCTGATATCTGATTCCTCCGATAATTTCCAAAAATGCCTTTTTAAATGAAATATAATGAAACATAATTTCTGAATCATTCAATTCAATTTTAACTCTTTTTTTTACTCTACTTCTGTTTCTGATCTGAATTCTCTATCATCAAAAAAAAAAAAAAAACAAAACAAAAAAAGAAAGGAAACTCCATTTGGTTAGTGGATAAGATTTTTGAAAACTTAGATGACATTGAAATTTCTTGTTCTAAAAGAAATATTGAAGAAAGCGTTATCATAATTAGAAATTCCATTCATTATTTAAAAAGCTTCAATTCGATCACCTCCCATTCTTCTTTCAAGTAGAGTAGTTATTCCTAATTTTTCCCATCTTTCCTGTTAACTGTAATCTTTTACCCTTTTTATTATTTTTGTGACTCTTCTGGTTTGCCCTCTATTTCCTCTATTTGAGGTCTGGTCAGGGTTTTAAATATTTTTAAAACAACTATTTAACATAGGATATATAGAAGAATTGAGGGATCTAAGTAGATTTGTCACTCACATTTTAGTGAAAACCTTCAAGACCTAGCATTAATTTATGAGAAGAAAAGAACTTGTCATCTTGTAAATTCTACCGTTTCCAGAGAATGACAGAAAGAAAATAAGAGAATATGAAAAGATAATGAAATTATTACATCTTGCCAGAGAGCTGAAAAGGCTGAGGAATATGAGGGGGACGGTGATACCAGTTGGAGTAGGGGAATTTGGAACGGTAACCAAATGTTTGGAAAAGAAACTGGGTGAATTGTAATCAGAGAAAAAATCGAGACGATCAAGGCTATAAAAAAGAGTGGGCGACCATAGTCGAGGGTAACCCGAAGGCTCCCTTTTCGATAGCTACTACACCAAGGTGTAGGGGAGGGCGCTACTCCTTCCCTGGATTGCTCTACTTTACCCTTGATCCGTACCTTATAATGCTGAGTGTTAAGCAAGGAGGCATCAAGTACCATTTTTTGAGTCTTTGGTATGACTCGACCTGGGATTGAACCCAGGTCTCCCGGGCCATTGGCGAAGACTCTAACCGCTAGGCCAATGTCAAGGCTATAGCACCACTAAAATAGGCTTGGATATTGGAAGTCTTCACTCAGATCCAATAAAATACCTACGGTTAACTCTGTTGTGAAAAACTAGTAAGGAATAATAATAATAATAATAATAGTAATTACAACGGATCGATGACTACATAGAAAAACACGAACAAGAACTGATTACAGCCATCAGAAACGATACTGACAACATGATAGACGATAGAATGACAATAACTAGGAAACAAAAATGGGAAGAAAAACAATACTATGGCCGCTTTAAACGACTAAATACCATCTCACACCAGAAAACCTGGACCTGAAAAAGAAAAGGAAACCTTAAGAGAGAAACAGATTCTCTCCTAATAGCACAGGACAACGCCATAAGAACCAATCTTATCAAAGCGAGAATAGATAAAACTCAACAAAATAGCAAACGTTGAGACGAAACAATCAATCACATAATAAGCGAATGCAGCAAACTAGCACAGAAAGAGTATAAGACTAGACACGCCTTGGTGGGCAAGGTGATCCACAGGGAGATGTGCAAGAAATTCAAATTTGACCATACAAACGAATGGTATATGCACAACCCAGCACGTGTTCTGGAAAATGACATACATAAACTCCTATGGGACTTTGACATACAAACGGATCACCTAATCTCGGACAGAAGAGCAGACCTTATAATAATAAAAAAAAAAAAAAATAGAGAATTTGCAAAATTGTGGTCTGCCGGGACGGCAAAGACCACAGAATAAAACTGAAAGAATGTGAAAAGAAGGATAAGTATCTCGACTTTGCTAGAGAATTGAAAAAGCTGTGGAACATGAAAGTGACGATTGTACCAATTGTGATTGGTGCTCTTGGCACAGTCACTAAAGGATTATTCAAGGGCCTGGAGAACTTCGAAGTTGGCGGACGAGAGGAGACTATCCAAATGACAGCATTATTGAGAACGGCCAGAATACTGAGGAGAGTCCTGGAGACTTGAAGAGACTTTCTGTCTCTGAAGTTCCCGTAAAAAACCATCAAATAACACTGATGTGAAAAACTCTAAAGGAGTAAATAATAATAATAGGCAACAAAAGAGCAGATGTAGGTAATGTGGTGATAGAGGCGAAACGAAAAATCACATTATAAGCGGATGCAGCAAACAAGCACAGAAAAGGCATAAGACTAGACACGACTAAGTGGGAAAGGTAATCCTTTAGGAATTGTAGAAAAAATTGAAATTTGGCCATACAAACAAATTGTATATGCACAGCCCATAATCTGTCCTGTGGAGTGAGAAGCACACATTCCTCTGGGATTTTGAGATACATACGGATCACCTAATATCGGCCAGACGACCGGACCTTATAATAAGCAAAAGCAAAAGAAGAGAGAACTTGTAGATTTGTGGACTTTGCTGTCTCAACAGACCACAGAGTAAAGCAGAAAGAAAGTGAAAAGAAGGATTAGTTCCTCGACTTTTCAAGGAAATTGAAAAAAGTTTGGAAAATGACGTTTATACCAATTGTAATTGGTTCTCTTTGTACAGCCACTAAAGGATTGGTAAAAGGAACTACAGGACCTTAAAAATAAGAGGACAAGTGGCGACAATCCAAACTACAGCATTGCCGACATCGGCCAGAATACTGAGAAGAGTCGTAGAGACTTCAGGAAACTCAGACTCCAGTGGGGGACCATCGGTTAACGTTGATGTTAAAGGCTCTCAAGGAATAATAGAGATAATAACTTCTATAAATGAAATATAAGTCTGGGCACAATTGGATGGGGAAGGAGATCCACTGGGAATTGTGCAAGAAAATGAAATTTGATCATATTTCCAAATGTTATATAGACAAACCAGAATCTGTCTTAGAGAATGAGACGCATAAATTTCTCTGGGATTTTGAGATATAGACCAAACCTACTGATACAAAAGAATGAATAAATTAATGAATAAATAAGACACAAAAAACCCCGTATGGTGGATTTTGTTGACCCAGCAGGTCACAGAATGAAAATCAAAGAAAGCGAAAAGAGAGACAATTACTTAGACTTTATCAGAAACCTAAGAAAATAATGGAACATGAGAGAGACGGTAATACTATTTGTAATTGGTGCACCTGGAACGGTCCTCAATGGTCTGGAAAGGGGACTGGAAGATTGTAAATCAGGCGTCGAGCCGAGATGATCCAGTCTATCGCATTGTTAAGATCAGGCAAAGTACTTAGAAATGTCCTGGAGATCTGAGTAAACATGCTGTAACTCAGATTCCAGTCAAAGACCACCCACAATCACTAGTATAAAAAAAAAACTCGCATGAAGTACAATAATAATAATAAAAATAATAATGGTATTTTGGCATACAAACGGATCACTTAATCTCGGCCAGACGACCAGATCTTATGATAATCAACAACAAAAAAAGAGAACTTGCATAATTGTGAACTTTGCTATCTCGGCTGACCACAAAATAATATTGAAAGAAAATGAAAAGAAGGATAAGTACCTTGACTTTGCGAAAGAGTTAAAAAAAACTGTGGAACATGAAAGTGACGTTTATACCAATTGTAATCGATGCTCTTGGTACAGTCACCAAAGAATTGATACAAGGAGTGGAAGAATTGGAAATAAGAGGACGAGTGGACACCATCCAAACTACAGTATTATTGTGATCGGCGAGAATACTGAGAAGAGTCGAGGACACTTGATGAGACTTGCTGTCTATCAAACTTCAGTAAGAGAACATCATCGTTAGCTGATGGAAAAAAACTTTCAATGAATCAACGATCTGTTTCAATGGACCACAGCGTAAAAATCAAAGTCGGCGAGAAAAGAGGCAAGTGCTTAGACCTTGCCAGAAAACTAAGAAAGCTGTGGAACATGAAGGTAACGGTAATACTAATTGAAATTGGCACACTTGGAAGGGGCCCCAGAGGCTTAGAAAGAGGACTTGAAAAGTTGAAATTCGGGGAAGGAATCGAGACAATCCAGACTACAGCACTATTGAGATCATCTAGAATATTCCGAAGATTCCTGGAGACCTGAGGAGATTTGCTGTCATTCAGACACAAGAGAAAGACCAGTCCCTAACGCTGGTTTGAAGAACTCAAGAGAAAAATGATAACAATAATGATAATAATAAGGATCGGCCAGAATACTGAGAAGAGTCCTGGAGACTTTAGGAGACTTGCTATCACTTCGGGTGCAAAAGAAACCGAATGATTTTGGGAAAATATGGCGACCAAAAGAACATGGCAAAACAATATGAGTAAAGAATTAGAAGGACGGGAAGAAGGCCCAAATGCGTAAATACACATAGATTTACGCAAAACAACACTAAAAAAGATATCAAACTGGAGAATGCCAGACCACGATGGAATACATGGTTTCTTGTTCAAGAAATTCACCTCCATTCACAACAGACACGCACTAGAAATGAACAGATGCTTACAAGGAGCACAAGTACCTAAATAGATGACCAAAGAAAAGACCACTTTGATACAAAAGGACCCAAGCTAAGGAACTGCTTCAATCAACTACAGACCCATTACCTACCTGTGGAAAATATTAACAGCACGATTAAGGGAAGAGATTTACTATTCGCTACCAAGCCGCAGGTTGGTCCCCGAGGAGCAGAAAGGATGCTGCAAAGGATCCTGAGGCATAGCAGAGTTAATTTACATAGATCAACACGTCTTAAATGAGAGCAAGACCAGACGGAAAAGTCTAGCTATGGCCTGGATTGAAAAAAGGCATACGATATGGTTCCGCAAAGCTGGATAATAAACTGCCTCAAAATGTGCAAAATATTACATGAAGTCATAAACTTTATCGAGAAAACCATGAAAACATGGAGAGTGGAATTGACAGCAGGAGGAAGAAGCTTAGCTGAAACAAAGTTCCAAAGAGGTATATTTCAAGGAGATGCTCTATCACCGTTACAATTCATAATTGCCATGATGCCACCTAACCGCATACACAGAAAATGCACAGCCGGATACAAACTAAGTAGATCGCAAGAAAAGATCAATCACCTAATGTGAGTGATGACATCAGACTATTTGCAAAAAATGAAAAAGAACTGAAAACTCTAATACATACAGTTAGAATATACAGTCAGGACATAGGAATGGAATTTGGTATTGAAAAATGTGCAATGCTAGTAATTAAAAGTGGCAAACGACATCTGACTGACGGAATGGAACTACCAAGTCAAGACAAAATTAGAACGCTCGGAGAAAAGGAAAGCTACAAATACTTGGGCATCTTGGAGGCTGACACCATCGAACAAGCGGAGATAAAAGACAAAATTAAGAGAGAATATCTCAAAAGAATTAGGACACTACTCGAGACAAAACTATCCAGTTGAAACTTTATCAAAGGAATAAATACCTTGGATGTATCCCTCGTTAGATATTCGGGACCCTTTCTGAAGTGGACTAGAGAAGAACTTAAGCAAATGGACCAAAGATCAAGGAAACTAATAACCATGCATGAGGCATTCCATCCCAGAGACGATGTTGACAGACAATATGTATCAAGAAAGGAGGGAGGAAGAGGACTTGCCAGCATTGAAGACAGCGTTGACACATCGATACAACGACTCGAGGACTACATAGAAAAACACGAAGAAGGACTGATAACAGCCATCAGAAACAATACTGACAACACGATAGACAACAGAATGACATGGCTAAGGAAAGGAAACTTTAAAAGAGAAACAGAATGTCTCCTAATAGCAGCACAAAATAACACCATAAGAACCAATCAAATCAAAGTGTCACGTGGTATCCCATTGAGAAGATAGAAATATGATTACTACTATCCTCTTGTTTGAATTAACAGTAGCAAGCCGTCAAAGAATGACCGTTAAGAAAGAATGTAGGTCACAGAGGGGAGACCCACAGATGTTTATACTTGGTGACCTCACTCGGGTCGCCTGACACGGGAAGGAAGAAGGTAGAAGCCAAACGATTGGCTGGGACCCTAAAACGGAAGTGGGGACTCCTTCCCGTCAGCGGAAATAGAAAAGAAAAAAGTTAGTTGTTGGACAGGGTTCGTATGGGACAGAACCAAAGCCAAGTACTCCGGGTAAAAGAAGACGAAGAATATCTCGGACACGAAGAAGCCATTTTCTTCAAGACAGTATTAAAAATAGCATAAAGTTTATTAGCCCGTAAAAGAGGAAATATTCTCCACAGGAACTCCATCAAAGAAAAAAGATAAGTAAACTTTGAGACCATTTCTCCTTATACCCAATTTTATATACCCCCCTCTCTCTCTCTCAGTTTGAAGAAAAACGAAAGACAAGAAAAGAAGAAAGACATTTATGTTCATGGACTGTTCATTTATTATATATTTGACACGTTGAAGGTGTATATCTATGTGTAGTAAAAGATTGATATATTTTAATGTTCCCACATGGTCTAAGTTGTTATTTGCAGTGTTTTCTACGAGTTTGTTATGTCACATTTCTTTTCCAGCTTCTATTCGCCCTATGTTATCTTGCTTAAAATTGTCCTAATAATTCCTTTAAATTCTTACACGGGAAACCGGAATTGCCGACTACTATAATTAATATTATTACGTCTCAACCTAGAGGTCCATATCTTCCATTGTTCTAGGGGAGGAAGTCTAGCGGCCTTGGTGGGTGTGTGTATAGTGTGAAATTTGGAATCCCTTGCCAGCGGCGGTCAGTTTATCCCTAAATTAATCCCTTACATAATATGCCAGTTCTTATGTGCCCGAGGAAAAATCTCTGAACGAGGACTTATTCTATAAGGGATCAAGTGCCAACCTGCCCCGTTTTCACACTTGCGAAAATAAAACCCCGTTTTGGGATAAAAGTAAATCTTTCGCATCACAAAAGCGAGAATAGATAAGATGCAACAAAATAGCAAATGTAGATTATGTGGTGATAGAGACGAAACGATCAATCACATAATAAGCGAATGCAGCAAACAAGCACAGAAGGAGTATAACACTAGACACGACTGGGTGGGCAAGATGATCCACTGGAAGATGTGCAAGAAATTCAAATTTGACCACACGAACAAATGGTATATGCACAACCCAGCAGCTGTCCGGGAGAATGACATATACAAACTCCTATGGGACTTTGACATATAAACGGATCACCTATTCTCGGCTAGAAGACCAGACCTTATAGTAATCAACAACAAAAAAAGAGAACTTTCAAAATTGTCGACTTTTCTATACCGGCAGACCACAGAATAAAACTGAAAGAATGTGAAAAGAAGGATAAATATCTAGACATTGCTTGGGAATTAAAAAGACTAAGGAACATGATGGTGACGATCATACCAATCTTGATTCGTGAATTCGGTACAGTAACTAAAGGATTATTAAAGGGAATGGAGCACTTGGAAATAAGAGGACAAGTGGAGACCATCCAAACTACAGCATTGTTGAGAACGGCCAGAATACCGAGAAGAGTCCTAGAGACGTGGGGTGATTTGCTGTCATTCAAACTTCAGTGAATGACCATCAGCAAACGCTGATGTGAAAAACTCTAAAGGAATAATAATAATAATAATAATAATAATAATAATAATAATTGAACATTTTGAAATGAATACATGAAATAAGTTTTGAATTGCATATAAAAGGTTGAAATGACTTTGATAATCCAAATAGATATTTCTTGGTTGCGTACCTGTTACAAGCTTTTTGTGTGAATCAGAAAACATTTGGAATACATCATCTTATTTATAATGGATAGATTTTCTTAAACTTAAGTATACTAGTAGTAGGAAGCAAATTAGGATCTTTCTTACTGTAATCCTTACTCTATGAAATAGTGCTTGTTGATATTAATAAAGCATTACTTAAATTTAGAACAAAATCACTTTTATTAAGCACTTTGAGATGATCGAATTAATTATAATCTATTAATTAATTCTGACACTTGCTCGTTAACTGATGATAAATAAGGTTATTTCTTCTTTTCAAAGCTTAGGATAGTTTTGACTGGAAGCAAGGAGTATCAAGCACCCAGTGAGAATCAAGCCCGCTATTCAGTTGTGTATGTCTGAAAACGAAGATTACCAACTATTACTTTAATCTAATGCTCTTGGGAAAGGAATGAATTTATTTCTTTTCTCTTCAGCGATGGATAAATTGCAGGTCATTCTGGGTTAGAAGGAAAACTGAATTCAAAACTGTCTTACATCGCTTAAAAGTTTACCTTGTGTCGCATCTAGACGGTGGAGGAGGGTTTTGATTAAATACTTTCTTCTCAAGGCACCAAATGAGTGTATGAGAAGAAGAAGAAGAAGAAGAAGAAGAAGAGAGAGAGAGGGGGGTAGGAGAAACAAAAAGTGGTGACAGAGAGAGAGAGAGAGAGAGAGAGAGAGATTGAAAGCAAAAAGTAATATTAAATAAAAGCGTCGGAAACGAACGGCGTACGAACTGGAGTCGGCGAGATAAGTTCAAATCTTAGATAAGTCTGTTTGAGTTTTACTTCGAACTAATATATTTGGAGAAAGTGTGAATTCATCTCTTCTCCACCAATCCGTAAGGTAGACTGGGATCTTTCGACTTGGTACCGTTACCGGTCTAGGAGAAATACATTTCTGAATTCAAACCAGCTGTTCTCTTAAGAATTGACCTTGTGTAGTTGGGCAAATGGAGAGATACGAATAATGTAAAAAGAACTGGAATAATTGCTCAAGGAAGAAAGACAGAAAGAAATTCATCGAGAGAGAGAATCATGGTGAAAAAAGGCCCTGAGAGAGAGAAGGAGAGAAACAAAGAAAGTTAGTGTGAGATACTAAAAGAAAACATGAGGGGAGAGAGAGAGAGAAAGAAAGAGAGTGGTGAAGAGACTAAGTATAAGAGAATTCAAAAAGACAGACATGGCGTCTTTTTGTCCCTGGGGGTCTAATTTACCCATACCATATGTCCACATGTCAGTGATATTCCGAATGCATCAGAGGCTCCTGATAATATCAACAAAGAAACCAGAGGCCTTTTTCCATGTTTTTTTCCTCTTTTTTTTCTTTGATTTCCAATGATTTGGTGAGTTGAATGCCGCCATCGTTGCCGAAATTTTTTTTATTTAAATCGCCTGAGGCTCTTTGAAGAAGAAAAAATGTTAAAAAATATAAAATTTGGATTAAAAAAAATGACGAAATTAGATTCGAATAACAATAGCATATTTTTTTCTGTCTGCTTTTTAGTAAATGTTTTAAGTAAAATTTTCATTATACGTTGTGCTTTTAGTTCATTGCCCGTATCTTCGTGTATGCGTCGATATCAACATTAATCCTATTGGATCAACCCTTGTTTTTTAAATTAAGAAATCATTAACGACAAAGTCTACGAGCTCCTTTCTTGTTATCAACAAAAAGGTCTGATATACTGGCTAAGATCAAGTAATCTGTTTGTATCTCAAAGTCCCAGCGGATTTTGTGGGTCTTATTTTCCTGAATAGTTTCTTGTTTGTTCATGTACTATTAATCTAAGTGGAGAAATTTTAGTCGCAAATACAATATTGGCAAGATTCAGACCTTTGTTAATATTTTCTCTATATTTCTATTGGGTCTTGTCTTCTAGCTGGGATTGGGTGGTTTTATGCGACTCATTTTCTAGGACAGATTCAGATTTGTGCATATCCCATTTGGCACTATGGTGAGATTTCAATTTCTTTCACAATTCCCAGTGGATCAGTTTATCTATTCAGTCATTCTAGTTTGCAGTATTCACTTGTGTTCGTGGGGAGGGGCAAACTGTACTGTTCTGTGCGGCCCAGGGGAGCCTCTAAAAATAAAAAAAAATAAACACTTGAAACGAGACTAAATTTATCAGAAATGCAGGTAATATTCTTTTGATTTTAAAAGCTGCACCCTTTAATATGGCCTTTTGATGCAGCCCTTTGATAATTCATAAACCAGTCATGCTCCACCAAAAAATTTTTCCAACCCTGACTTATGAGATCAACGATGTCCTCTCCGTCAAAATATAGACTACACTTGCTATTTTCTAGGGTATTATCAATTTTTGCATTGATTTACTTAGTTTTTATGGCATTTTGTGCTGTTATTAATAGAGATCCAGTTTCTTTCTTCCCATGTCTCCTTCGTAACCCTATCCAATATTTTTGATCTTTTTTCACTAAATGTCTATCGATGTCATTTCTCGGATGAAAGGCCTTATGCATCATCATTAATTAACTCATTCTATTATTCATATTTCTGAGTTCCTCTCCGAACTGGTTTAAGAAGAGTCCAAAATATTTTACAAGGGAGACTGCCATGGTATTTATTATATGCTTAGATTTCTGCTGCAAAGTCGGTTTCAAGAAGTTTCCTTATGTACCCTAGCCACTCCATTCTTATTTTTACTTCCATTTCTGTTTGCTTAACGGTATTATCATTAAATTACTCCTAGCAAGTTTTTCACCCCAGCAAAAGCTGGTGGATTTTCACTGGAGTCTGAGTTGCACCAAATCTTCTCAAGTACCTGGGGCTCTTCTCAGTATTGTAACCGATCTTAACGATGCTGTAGTTTGTATGGTCTCGGTTCGTCCTCCGATGTCCAACTCTTTTAGCTCACTTACCAACATTTTGGAGACCATTCCAAACGCACCAAATACAATTAGTATTACCTTCACGATCACATTACATCGTTTGTTTTTTTTTTTTTAGTTCTCTTGCAAAGTTCAAGTACTTGTCTCTTTTTTCGTTTTCTTTGATTTTTACTCAGTGATCCGCTGGGTGCACAAAGTTCACTATTCGGCAGCTCTTCTTTTTTAGTTTATTATCACTTGGTTTGGTCGTCTGGGCAAGATTAGGTGATCTGTTTGTATCACAAGATCCAAGAGAATGTCGCGCGTCTCATTTTCCAGGACAGATTCTGGGTTGTCCATATACTATTTGTTCATATGGCTAAATTTAAACTTCTTGGACAATTCCCTGTGGATTACCCTGCCTACCCAGTCGTGTCTAGTCATATACTGTTTTTGTGCTAGCTTACTAAATTCGCTTATTATGTGATTGATTGTTTCACCTCAATCACCACATAGCCTACATCTACTATTTTCTTATGTCTAGTCTATTTTTGCTTTGACATAGTTAGTCCTTAGGGCGTTATTTGGTGCTGTTATCAGAAGAGATTGCATTATTTTATTATTATTGACAACTATGATATCATCTATAAATAAGTACATCCCCAACACGTACAAAAATTCTTCTAAACCGAAGACACCAGTGTATTATTATTTCTAGCAGAACATTACAGAACCAAATTGGATATTATTAGTTAGTATGTACTACCAAATTCTACAACATTGCAACTCGGTTACCAAAAAAAAAATTCTTTTCGAATACATGTTTCTAATATAGATTTGGTGCATTTTATACTGCTGAATATTTATATAATTTTTTATAGATTTGCTTAATGCTTAAAATGCACAATTAAGATAGAATGATCTTTTAGATTTAGAATTATTGCTGTAGTGGCACTACTTACGGTGAATGGATGGGAGTTATGTCTTTGAGCACCAGCAGCTATGCCCTTTCAGTTGTCATCATGGTATAAAATGGTAAACACCGTAAATTTGTGATTGAAATTCATCTCACTACACATTGACATCCCGTGGCTGTCTTGCACATCAGATCTATTCCCCTTGTGATTATCTCTCCTGGAGTTACCTGAAGGCTTCCAGTCTTTAAACGTAGGCCAAAGATAACTGACGAACTGGAAGATTTTATTCGTCATGAAATTGGTGAAATACCAGAGGCAATGTCTAGGCGAACACTGCAGAAGTACAGGGTGAGGCTTTAGGAGTGTATAACTCTTGAGGGCAAGAATTTGGACGATATAATGTTTAAAACAGTGATGATAAGACAACAAAACAGAAAATATTGTTTCTTTAAGAAAAATTCAATTTTGAATAGGATCTATGTAGCCTTTTTCAAACACGGAAGATCATTCTACCAGACAATATATATATATATATATGTGTGTGTGTGTGTGTGTGTGTGTGTGTGTGTGTGTGTGTAAACAGACTATTGATATATATTTGGTGTAGTAGATGGTTTATTATTTATTTATGTATTTATTTATGAAAATGCGTTTCGGCTTGAAAATTTTACCTTCATACAAAAGCATTCTATTAAAAATATTAAAAGTATTAGGATAAAATAAAATTATCATAATAGAAAATTTTTTACGCAAGTCCAAAGTCATCATCAGGGCTAAATATTTTCATTTTACGAAAACGTGAAACACAGGGTAATATATATATATATATATATATATGTATATGTGTATCATCAACATCTTTACGTAGTTCTGATAGAAAGGAGTTCCTGACACTCAGTCGCCGTCCGTTAGTATCGTTCACCACTCCTGGCAAGTCCGCTACACTACATGCAGTGTTCGTACCGAACTGATGTAAAGTTTTTACTGGTCAGCAAAACCTGGTATATCTATGTGTACTAGTTCATAAGAGAGCATCGCTTAGGAGTTCGTCCTTACTTCTACTGCAGTGCCCAGTATGTCTCGGATAGTTTGTGTGATAGGATGTAGTTGCCATACACCTGCTGTTTTGTTGGGGTGTTACTTCCAGGATTTTTTTCAAAAGAACAACAAGCAAATATATATATATATATATATATATATATATATATATATATATATATATATATATTATATAAAAAATCATTTCTTTGGGGTCATTATTAATTTATTTCTGTTCATGATGACCATTAAATATGTATATATCCTCATCATGTCGTGCAGCAGGCACGGATATCTCTGAAACCTCTTTCGCCACTTCCTCCGATCGTTCATCGCCCCTGGTAGGTCTTCAGGGCTACATCCCGTATCCTCACATAGCTGCTGTATGTATGTTCGAGATGGTCAACAAGTCCTGGCGGCAACACCCCACAAGGCACCAACTATATGGCCACCTACCACCCATCACGAAAACAGTCCAAGTTAGACGAACCAGACATGCAGGACACTGCTGGAGAAGCAGAGACGGGCTCATAAGTGATGTACTCCTATGGACCCCCACATATGGCCGGGCAAAAGCAGGACGCCCAGCTCGAACAGCAGCTATGTGAGGATATATATATATATACATATTTACCAACCCCTCCACCCTGGTAAGATATGACACAGGGTCAATTTTAAGCGGAGTTTAACAGGTTTGAATTCAGAGTTTTCATGCTCCTAGGCTAGTTGCCTAACCAAGGCTGAAGAACTTAGTCTGCCCTACTATTTACCCATAGCTGGAAAGAGAATAATTGGATTCATACCTTTCCCAAGGGTATCAGTGCTATGTGAAATGCAATCCGTCTCGTCCATATATATATATATATATATAAATATATATATATATCCCGTATCCTCACATAGCTGCTGCATATATATATATATATATATATATATATATATATATATATATATATATATATCAATTTCAAAGCACTAAAAATTATTCTCTAAAAGTCAATTGTCATCAGACACAACATTCTGCCTTGAACTCTCATGAATAATCATTTCAAATTTTTAACGTTTATAGCTTTGTGCTATTTTTCATCCCTTAAAATTAGTTGGTTGAATTTTATAGCATATCGGCTATTGTCGATTATTTAATGAAAATTCTGTCTTTGCATATACTAAACCTTATATTTCAAAATGAATAATTCAGTGATAACATTTGTTAGCCCTCGATTAAATGTTTTCAAGTATTGCTATTAACTCTTACAATTCAACAACAGCC
This sequence comes from Sepioteuthis lessoniana, assembly GCA_963585895.1. Classification (NCBI taxonomy): domain Eukaryota; kingdom Metazoa; phylum Mollusca; class Cephalopoda; order Myopsida; family Loliginidae; genus Sepioteuthis; species Sepioteuthis lessoniana. The sequence continues at coordinate 41,637,902 of OY757931.1, forward strand.
ATTTGTTTGTACACGGTTAAATGCTTATTGCGAGTGACTAAAATTGGGTTGAATGAGAAGAAATCACCCATTCTTCCTTAACCCGTGTTTCTAATCACAAGCCAGGCAAGTCTACAAATTGAAACTGTAACCCACCGGTTCAACTGCTTTCTTTGCCTAACAAACAATTCATGTACCCAAATCATAAGGCTTTAGATACATTTTGGTGACAACACTATACGAAGAAAAAAATAACGATCTAGCATCGGCATTGATATATATATATATATATAATGATATATATATTTATATATATATAAAGATTGTTTGTTTTGTTTGTTTGGGTTTATGGCATATCAAACTTTGAAGGTTATTTAATGCCAAATCCATTTTTATACAAATAATCAGTTCTATTTCAAACAATTCTGTTTCACATGAGTACACAGTTTAATTGTCAAAAACATTTCTATTTCAAGTACTCCGTTTAGTCAAACTAATTCAAATAATTTAATTTAGCATAAGTACGTAATTTAACCAATAAATGGAGCCCCGTCAGGTGCAACCAATCCGTGTCAAAGTGGACCTGGGAGTGATGGCAATGGAAGGGTACTCCGCATTCCCTAAAGTTCTGGCATTAATGGAACTTCATTATCAGATTGTTTAGTGTCATATCCTGGACACTCGTTGGGGGGGGGGTTCTTACCATTCTCTAGAGGTGCAGTCTCTGTATTCTATAGCCCCAGCCGACTAGGCAATATATATATATATATATATATATATATATATATATATATATATATATATATGAGACACACATAGGAATAGTCATGATTGATTAATTGATTTTAAAGGTATGTCAACTCACCTGTGATTATTTCATGCCTAGAGGTTAGGGGATCGCATTCATTGTACATTTATATTAACCTTTTTGTAATTGTTTCTTTAGAGTTTATGTACACAGTTACATATTTTCAAGTATTAATATCTAATACAAATAATTCTGACACAGTCGTATGTTTTCAAGTATTCCTATCTAATACTAATAATTAAATGTTTTCAAGTAATTATTTTTACTTAATGATAGTCATTCGTTTGCAAACAGTTACATGCTTTCAAGTAACTACTTATAATAATCCTTAGTAAAGAATTAGAACTTCAAGTAACTATTTTTACTATGAATAATTTATCGTTATATGGCATCAACTATTCCTGTTGAGTACGAATAATTTTTAATTAGGTTTATTTGACCCATAGATGGGACCCTTACAGAGAGATAGATAGATAGATAGATAGATAGATAGATAGATAGATAGATAGATAGATAGTTGAACCAGCTTTCGCTGTTAAGCACCGGTGCGGGAGATGGGAGTTGAAGATGAATTTCTTACATAGATGTAAAGTGATTTTGACTGACATCATGCCTTCTCTATGGTCTCAAAAAGGAAAAGAAAAAAAACTCAAGTAATAAAACACTTCCGAACTTGTCAAAGAAATTCTTTGCGTTCCTTTTTCTAACTTTTTTTTTTCGAAACAAATGATCACACAACAACTGAAGAAGCAAACGCCCACATCTGTGTCAACAACTATTTAACATCTTAAAGTTCTCCTAGTTGAAATCAAATTCCCTAGCTAGAAGATATCAACTGAAATCATCATCATCATCCTCCCTATCATCAAGGCATTTTGACAGCATGGATGACCATGTCTCACTCTCGCCATCCGTCCTTATCGGCGATCGCTTTTGGTAAGTTCTCCAGAGAGTATCTAGTGTCCGCACTGAACTTATGAGTATAATTTTGGCTGGCAGGCCAACACTAGTGTGTCCATATTTGGAGCTCTTGGGAGGATGTCATTTTTGAGTTCGTTCTTGCTTCATCAGCAGTTTCCAGTTTATCTTAGTCGTCCACTTTGGATGGCTTTTGTGATGTGGAAGGTAAATTGCCATGTTCCATAATAAATTGGTGAGATCTGTTATTGACATGTAGTTTAGTATTAAAATAAAGTCATGTATCGTTAACCAAGTGGAAAAACACAGCATGAGTGACAGCTACTGAACTTGAGATCATTATGAGACCATGACTCTCATTGGATGGTTTTAATCAGGTGACCAAAACAGTTTTAAAGTTGAAAATAAGTTAGTCTGTCAGTGAGAAACACTCGACCCCATCGGTTGACATGCTCCATCTCTTCTCTTATAACTAACTCCTCATTTATTCGTACGGGTGGTGGGGATTTCAAAAGTCACCAAGAAAAATAAAAGAAATACATGCACGTGAGAAAGTGACCACGTTATTATTCTTCACCCCAGAAGAAAAGAATATAAACAACAGGAGAGGACAATAGAGTACAATGAACTAGAATAAAGATGGTGACCTGAAAGGGACACGAGGTGATAGACAGGAAGAATAAAGGACAGAGTGAAGAGATGGACGCTAGCCGATCGGCTCAGTAATGGAGTATATATGAAATAAGCTATTGTGACGGCAAATTGACTAAAATCCCCCAAACGGGACTTTATTTTAGCGCGTGTGAAGACGGGGCAGGTTGGCACTTGATCCCCTGTGGAATAAGTCCTCGTTCAGAGTTTTTCTCTCCGGCATATAAGAACTGGCATATTACGTGAGGGAATAATTTAGGACCAGACAGACCGCCGCTGGCAAGGGGTTCCAAATTTCACTCTATCACATACCCACGAGGCCGCTTTCTTCCTACCCCGAGACAATGGAAGATAATGAGCCTATAGGTTTTAGTCGTAATAATATTAATATTGTAGTAGTCAGCAACTCCGGTTTCCCGTGTGATATTTTAGGAATTAATAGGACAATTCTAAGCAAGATAACATAAGGCGAATAGAAGCTGAAAAGAAGCATGAAATAACAACATAGACCACATGGTAACATAAAAATACATGAATTCCTTTACTACAGTTATGTACACTTTCACAGTGTCAAAAACATATAATAAATTGACAGTCCACGAATATAAATGTCTTTTCTTGACTTTTATCTTTCTTCAAATTGAGAGAGAGAGAGAGAGAGTGGTATATAAAATTTGGGTATAAAGGAAAAATGTCCCCAAAGTTACTTATCTTTTTCTCGACGGGGTTCCACTGGAGAATCTTTTCTTCTTTCACGGGCTAATAGACTTTGTTCTGTTTTTAATACTGGCTTGAATGACTTGGGGTCCTTCGTGTCTCAGTAATTCTTTTGTCTTCCACCCGGAGTAAAATGGCTATGGTTCGTCCGCTCGCTACGAACCCTGCTTAAAAACTCTTTTTCTTATCCTTTACTTCCGCTGAGGGGAAGGGAGCCCCACTTCCGTTTTGGGGTCCCAGCCAATCATTTGGCTTCTCTCTCTTTCCCCTTCCGGTGTCCGGCGACCTGAGGTTACTAAGTGCCAACACCTGGTCTCCCCTGTGTGACCCACATTCCTTCCTTAACGGTCACTTTTTTTGACGGCTTGATACTGTCAATTCAAATACGAGTAGTAGTAATTTTATCTCCCTCCTCCCAGTGGGATATCACGTGACACTATTATATTGCATATTCTCTGAATGGGTATGCAATAGTCATACAACTGCTATTGTGGAGTGCACCTTCTTGGATCTTTTTACAACAGCACGCAGCATCATTTTGCAGTTCCCATCTCGCTTTTTTCTAGTCGTTTCGTTATATTTTAAATGGTGCAACCATTACTGACATAGCAACAGATTGGACATTCTTCTCTGAAATCGACGACCCTATTCTGTCACATTAGGAATAACTCATTGAATTAAAAAAGATATCAACATAGATGAGAGAACAACTTAAGTTAGGAAATATCGTATAAAATTTTAAGATATTGTTGAATAGTCATATGCAGATTCATCTACATATACATGCAGAATACAACGACACAATGAAGACGAAAACACAGTTCTTAGAAAAATATACCTCTCACTTTATTTGAAAGGTTTGTGTGTGAGAGGGAGTTGGAGACCGAACAGAACTGCAACATATTGACCCCCACTCTTATGGCCATCAGCGTTGTGTCTTTCCCGTTCTCCAGGGTTGCTCCTGGGGGCCAGGGGCCAGCCACTCTGGGTGCTGGCTTCCTCTACCTCATCTTGTCTCTAACTCATCTGATCTCCAACTAACTGACTTCCTGCTATCACCGAGTTATATAATAGTTCAATCGCCCACTCAGTATCTCCCCATAACTGGCCATCTGGATGAGTCACTTCCGGTGTCCTTGGAATGGCATATTTGATTGTCATCGAGCGAAAATAACTCTCATGCAGTTCTCAGGTCACTCTCTTCTGGTGCATCAGTCTGACTATACCATGGGATTTTACCTTGTCCCATATTGTCAGCCAAGCCCGCCTACACGATTTCTTCCCATAACTTCCATCGGAATGTGTCACTTCCTTCCGCTGCATCACTTTGGAATGGCATGTTTGGCCGGGTCGAAGGTCAATATACAACAATATGACTCATAGCTTGAAGTAAGAATAACTGATTGTCTATGATGAGGTTAAGAGAATGATGTTCAAGAAAGAAAAAGTGTAAAAGAACTGAAAAATGAGAGTGGAGTTTATTGGTAAGGTATAGAAGAGACTATCACAATTGGTAAGGTAAGAGACTATCACAATGAGAGTGGAGTTTATTGGTAAGGTAAGAGACTATCACAATGAGAGTGGAGTTTATTGGTAAGGTAAGAGACTATCACAATGAGAGTGGAGTTTATTGGTAAGGTAAGAGACTATCACAATGAGAGTGGAGTTTATTGGTAAGGTAAGAGACTATCACAATCAAGGTCATGAATGGATGATTTGGGATCGGTGACAACTTCAGTCTGACTCTTAAAAGTAGCCTTCAACGACATTAAACTCAATGATGTGTGAAATTCTATTTATAGAATTCATAGTTAATTAGAAGTACATAGGAGAAAGTACTCGATGAATAATATTCAATAGTTATCGATCTTTGGAAATTATCATGATCGATGTAAGCATGAACTTATGAGAAACAATTAAATTAACAAATATCTCGCAAGACTTTCCTTTTTATTGTGTTACAGAAACATGCAAATATACAAAACTTGAATAATTATTATAGAAATATTTTTATTTCATCTTCCTTCTCTTCCATCCTGTCTTTTTCATAAAATTATTTTAAAAGCTAATAGAACGGTTCTTCTTCTTCTTCTTCTTCTTCTTCTTCTTCTTCTTCTTCTTCTTCTTCTTCTTCTTCTTCTTCTTCTTCTCAGAGAGAGAGAGAGAATGAAGTTGTCATCGTCGTTCTATTGTTTACATTTCTATCTTTTACATTTGTTCCTGCTGATATTGTTGCAGAATGTCTCTTGCGGCTTTGCACAAACTTTTTCGTAGTCAGCCTTTCCATAATAATTCTCTTCTCAAAAAACAAAAAACAAAAACACAGAAAAAAAAGAACAAACAATCATTTCTCAGCTCTTTTTATTTATTTCTTACCAGCACTTTTCTTCTTTCCTTTTTCCCTCTTTCGATAAAACTGCCGACAGGTTTCACTCACTTCGTTCCCACCTGCTCAAGTCTGTCTCAGGCAATCCTCATCGTGTTCTAAATTCGAAGACCCAACAGCCGAAAGGTATCTCATCGTCACTTATTGAGAACCTTGGTGCGCAAGTACATACACGAGTACATGCTTAGATATGAACTTGCACACTGCATACATGCATGAACATATATACACATTTAACCATATGTACACACCTCCACAGAAACCATCTAACGGTGACAGAGGCATAAGGAAGACTGCTAATTAGAATTATACATACCCAATGCCCTTGTGCCAGACTTCAAAAAGTATCTCAATGCAAGTGATTTCAAATACAAGTTTCTAAGGCAGATACTTGGCAATCATTCAGACAGATACTAGGATAAAGAGAGGAGTACTGTGTGAGGAACGAGCTCAATAATCTAAGGAACAGGCATCTAAAAAATAGTCAAATTGCAAATATCTGCGAAGATTTACATAGCATGGACAAGGTCATAATAGCAGGTATCTAGTAAGAATAGAATTTACTTTTCTCACACATATATTGCTCTGTAATAAATTACATTGAGCTCTCTACCAGGAAAATTTAAATGTTTAGCTCTTGAATGATTTTTTTGTCCTGAGGGAATTACTCCAAACTCTGTTTTAACCTGACCGAACATTACCTATATATATAGATAGATAGATAAATTTGAATGCAGATCGATAATTTAAATCGTGTTTTAAAAACTATAAAAAAAAACTTTAAAAAACATTTAAAATGGAATGGTAGTCACAAGCCCTTAAGCATAACTCTCAGTTTCACGATTTGAAATGATGGTCTAATGCTTGCATTAATAGTTGTTGTCTTGAGTTAATCACCGACTGAGACCACTTCCTTTAACCTTAAGAAAGAGTCACATTAGCACTTTATTTATTTATTTATTCATTTATTTATTTATCACTTTAATTTTCATAATGGTTTTTATATAGGGTGCAGATTATATTATATCATATTATATTATATCATCCGATCTCACTTATGGTAACCGGTTTCACGCAGCACCATGATTTTTAAATAAGCTACCTTTACCTACTCTTCATTCTGATCTCTTGAAATTGTTCTTTCATTTGACTTGCCTTCTCCATTTGAATTGCTCCGTTTTCTATCTTTACGCTGTTGGTTTGTTCTTTTACGGTTTTTAGTTGAAACTTGTTCTTGTGTCTGTATTTTGAAACCAGATTGTTTCGTGTTTCAGCAATGGCAAAATATAAGACGTGAAGGAAGGATCCGAAGAATAGGTAAAAAATAAGTAAGTTAAAGGTAGCTTACTTGAAAATCACTAACGGCATAAAGCAGGGAATTCTACATCAGAATTTGGATATAATATCATACCACAAAGTATAGCAGAACACACACACATACACGCACGTATATATATATATATATATATATATATATATATATTAGGGTGGTGTAGACACAGAGTCAACGACATTTCATAAATGTTAGTTTCTTACCTATGTGATCATCAAGTTGAGAAATTCCGATGTGGTGATTATCCCTTTATATACTATTGTGTGAGGCATGATGGGAAGAGTGATTTGAGAGGTATTCTGGGAAGGCTGGTCTAGTTTAAAGTATGTGGCTATTTACGTAACTTTATTATTTGATTTCTTAATTTTCTAGTTGATTATATTTAAATCGTTATTTTCGAATGTTTTTATTTATCTATTATCATTGGCAAGTTTGTTTTTTTTACACCAGCATTAGATGGTGGCCTTTCATTGTAGTCAAAGTGACGGCAGTCTCCTATAAGTATTCTGGCTAGTCTCAACAATGCTGTAGTCTGGATGGACTCCACAAGTCCTCTTATTTCCAAGTCTTCCAGTCCTTTTACCAACCTTTTGGGGATTGTTCCAGGTACTCCAATTACAACTGGTTTTACTGTCACCTTCAAGTTCCATATTTTCTTTAGTTCTCTGGCAAGGTCTCGGTATTTATCACTCTTTTCCCTTTTTTATTATTAATATTATTATTATTATTAGTTGTAGTAACAGTAGAAGTTGTATTTATTTCTATTTAATTTTATTTATTTATTTCATTTGTTCGTTTTATTTTATTTTTAGTTGAACTAAAATTATTCGAACATCTTCAGGTGATCCGTTTGCAACTACCAGGTTTACAATTTAGCAATCTCAAGGCGAAAAATGTGCAGATTTTATTTTATGACCATTATAAAACATAAAAACCTCCTCATTACATCCTCCTGCCATATATATATATATATATATATATATACACACAAACACCCACACGTATATATGTATATGCTTATATGTATAAGAGCAGTTTAGCTTTAGGGGTAAAATCTGGTAAGTTATGGCTGCTTACCCTGAGTTTTTAGAGACTTTAATGGGCTACATATGTTTATGGGTTTTTGGCAAAAACAAAACTGAGTAATGTCAAAGAAACATATGTTAATACTTCCAATATTACATATTATTAACCCATTACCTGTGGCAGGATTAGTTTTCTAAACGCGAAGCTAACCATTAGCATCAACCATTTATAGACTTTTGCCCTCTGTCGAACAGAAGAGTTATTGGATAATGAATGAATCTCAGTGAGGAGCTTGTTCATTTTGGTGTTGTGGAGTCACCCTTTTGTAGCCATTACTCCCATGTCCACTCTGATTTAGAGTGGTTGTACACGTTAGGGTTCCACCAATGGGGCAAACTGTTCTTTTTGAAATAAAGAAGTGTTACATGTTTAAAATGATTGTGAAGATACATTTTGATTTGGCATTCAATCATAATTGGATGCCATAATTTTTAAACTGACATCGACATAAAATAAACATGCCATAAAACCAACCAACAATCCAACCAACCAACCAATCAAACAACCAACGTACTTTTTGGCTTAAAGCAAAACTAAAGGATTTTTTTTTCTTACAATAATTCTGTATAGTATTTACCCGAAAATACTTTCCCAATATATTTTTTCCATTGAAAAATTCTTCCTTAATAAATATATTTGGAAGGTTATGCTTTTGAATGGGATAGGAGTAATACATATATGTATATATATAATTTTATTTTTATATCTATTCTATAATCTTGATGATATGAAAAAACCCCAAATGACACAATTCATGAATAAAAAAATACTTCACAAACTGATATCTGAGGAAAAAAAGACTAAAAACATTTGTACAGCTTGAAAAAATGCCTAGTCAAAAAAAAAAAAAAAAAAATCACCGACCGAATACGTTAATCTAAACGTAAGAGTGCTCTATGCACTAAGTAGACTAAGTAGACTGAAATGCAAATACCTACAGCGTCAAAAGAAATCTACCTCATCATCAGGATAATTTTGACAAAAGAAGTTTTGGTTAAAAGACTGCGATAAAGAATAAAAATTATATCACAAAAATATATATCATATTTTACCGAATAAATAACGATGTTTTTATGCCGAAAAATAGTAAGGACATCCGACCTTTGGTTAAGTAATTCATTAGAACTACTTGAGGAAGCAATACCAAATTTATCGACCATACATATTTATCACCACCCTTATATTAGTATGGTTCAACCTTTCTTTAGTCAGAATTATCCTAATGATCCGGTTAGGTGAAAACGAGGCAGATTTCTTCTGACTATATATATATATATATATATCATCATGTCGTGCTGCCAGCACGGATCTCCGTGACCCTCTCTCGCCACCCGTCTTTATCTTCCGTTGCTCCCGGAAGGTCTTCAAGGCTACATCCTTTATCGGCATAGAGTTGTATATAGGTTCTAGCTGGTCGTCTTGCCTTTGCTCGTCCATGTGAACGGGTTTACAGGAGTATATCGTTAATGAGTTCGTCCTTACTTCTCCAGTAGTGTCGTGCATGTCTGGTTTGTCTAACTTTGATAGTTTTCGAGATGGGTGGTAGATGGCCGTACAGCTGTTGTTTTGCGTGGTGTTACCTCCAGGATTTGTTCAATATTTCACGTAGCATTCATGTTTAATTGCCGTCAACCTTTTTATCCATTCGCGTACATGTAGTGCATCCGTATAGCAGAATCGACACGACCGCTGATTGGAAAAGCTGCGTTTTATTTTATCGGTCAGGTCTGACTTCCATATGACCGATAGCCTATCGATAGCTGTCGATGCCTTTGCTAGTCGCATGTTGATGCTATGTATATATATATATATATATATATATACCACCTTGAATTAAAAATAAGGACACATCTACCATAACAATTTTCACAGTAAAATAATCTTCACTATAAAAACAAGAATCAGAGATGACACTAGCTATTGAGGTGGTCAATTTTTACACTGAATAAAGCTGGTTTGAATTCAGAGTTTTCTTTTCCTGGCACGGTTGCCTAACAAGAGCTAAAGAACCCAACCTTTCCTAATATTTTTGATTGCTTGTTAGAGGGAGAGACGAGAAGATTCTTGTCTTCTCTCAAGATCATTAGCCCGAAGTTAAAGACAAACAGCCTAGTCCAGGAATTCAACCAATTCCATCTCCTATGATAAACCTAACACTAAGTGCGCCTGCGCGCACACACACACACACACACACACACACATATATATATGAGGAGGTGCACGTGGTGTAATTTTAGGAGGTGCACGTGGTGTAATGGTTATCGTCGCAGGAATTGGACACGGCGACACGAGTTCATATCCTCGACTGATTGCATTTCACATAGCACTAATACCCTTGGGAAAGGTATGAATCCAGCTATGGGTAAATAGTAGGGCAGACTAGGTTCTTCAGCCTTGGTGAGGCAACTAGTCTAGGAGAAGGAAAACTCTGAATTAAAACCTGTTAAACTCCGCTTAAAAAATTGACCTTGTGTCATATCCTGCCCGAGCGGAGGGGTTGGGTAAATATGATATATATATATATATATATATATATAAATGTGTCTGCGTGTGTGTGACAAATGGCTATATGCAGAGCAGGATCATTTCGTTAGATGAATTTGAGTTTAATATTTGTTATGGAACTTCGGGGCCCAAAATAATGGAAACTATTTCTAATATCGTTTTAGCAATTTTCTCATTACCTAGTAGTGATTTTTCTCAGGGCCGAAGCGGTGAAGTGCAGGGTGCAGTTAGCATATTGTTAGTGGCGCCCTCTACCCAATAAAATCATTTAAAGGTCAATGGATTTTATCATGTCATTTTCTATAGACAGCGTCAGCAATTTATTTAGTATCTCTCGTGAAATTCTTTTGACTGTAGGTAAGTTTTTTAATCAGTTTGAGTTTTGAAAAAAAATTGTACTCGCGGCCCAATTTGAATAAATCTAATTAGCTTAAAAATGTCTCTGATTGTTTGATTTGATTGCTGAATCTTGTTTAAATATAAACACTACGAATAAAGAAAGGGAGACGTATTGGATAAAAAAATTGTCATCATTATCATAATGCTACTCGCTCTGACCAAACCTAAGACATACCCCTGTAACTAGCAACAGGGAACTTGGTTTTTTCTAAGAGAATCATCAGTGGTGGATACACAATGGAATCGATATGCATTGGTGATCTTTTTCCCAGAGAACTTTCGACTGAATTATATAAAAAAACAAAAAACAAAAGAAAAAAAACACACAAAGAAAAGAAACAAAGTGACGTCAAAGTTGGCTAAATATCTAAAGTAGCACGTGATTAAGCCCCACCCACTACGAGGAGGAGGGAAAAAAGGCATATTTTTTTGTTTAGTTTTTGAAAGGCGGTTAAAAAAAAGAGAGGTTCTTTACAAGACCCGGTCGGCGAAACGAAAATCGTGTATGGACGGTCTAAAACAAGAAATGATCCGGAAAGAAACATCTTTGTTTGAACTTTATAGGCAACTCGGGAAGAATATCCGACTAGCATATCTGAGAGAAAAACTAAAAGAAAAACAAATCGAAAACACACAGACAAATATATATAAGCACATACACAGACATACACACATATTTATAAGTATATATATGCATATAGACATACATATCCATAAATATGGATATACGTACACAAACATGGACATATATACATGTATATAAATACATGTATATACATAAAAACAAATACACACACATATATATATATATACATACGTGCTTTCATATAAAAATACACATATGCAAATACATGCATGTACACGCACACACACACACACGCACACACACACACATATATATATATATATATACTTACATACACGTGTATATATACTTTCATACACACACACATACACATCCATTATATATAATGCATATATATGTATACGCGTATATATGCAAATGCATATACTTACATATGTACATATGTATAAATGCATATAAATACATGCATATACACACATAGGAATATATATACATACATTTATATGCATATATATTACTATATTTACATTCGTATTTGCAATATATATTTCTACATTTTTGCATGAATGTATATACATATAAACATACATGTGCTCACACACACACACACACACACACACATATATATATATATATATATATATATATATATATATACACAAATATGTACATATATATTTCAAACGATTCCCAGTCAACATCTTTTTATCATAATTTATTATATGCACAATTCTCAGTCGCCTTTAGAATCTTTGATGATTACCGCTAAATGTCTGGGGCAGCAAAACAGATCACAAACCAACAAACGCACGCAGAGATTCACTAACAAAGATTGATTTTGGTTGGTTGTTTTACGGTGTATCAACTCTTTCCGGGTCATTTAACTCCAAATAAAGTCATTTTGATAAAAGTTTGTATGTTTTAGAGTCTTCATATCTTCAATATATATCTTTCAGTTATATGTAAAACCAGTTCTATATCAAACAATTCTATTTAGCTTAAGTACATATTTTTTTACTTACACACAGTTAAACAATCAAACAGTCCTATATCAAACAATTCAGTTTAGCATGTCAACCAAGTTAAATGGTTCTTAGAATTGCTATCTATCACTAACAATTAAATTAAACAACAGTCATTTGTTTACACACAGTTAAATTATCACACAATCCTATTTTAAACAATTCAGTTTACCCTAAAACGCAGTTTAAACACACAGTTAAATATGAAAACAGTTTTTAAACAATTCAGTTTAGCGTAATTACGTACTCTAATTCTATTTGACCCAGAGATAGGACCCTATCAGGTGCTACCACACCGTGCCAAAGTGGACCTGAGAGCGATGGCAATGAAAGGGTAATCTGCATTCCCCAAAGCTTCAGCATTTCTGAAGCCTCACCATCAGATTATATAGTGTCATATCCAGAACGCTAGTTGGGAGAGTTTTACCCCTCTGCAGGGAGGCCATCAGTATATTCTACAGCCACTGCCGACTGGACAACTCACTGACACAGAGGCACATGGACCTACACTCCGTGACACACACACACACGCACACACACACAAGCACTTTGATGGGGATAGAATCTTTAGGGCCCTGCATCATAGCATTGAATCTCCCTAATATAACATTACAAGAAACAGAAAAAAAATTACTGTCAAAATTTAGCTAAGTTAAAATGAAATAGATTTTTTATTGCTTCGAAAGAAATTTAAGAGAATAGCTTTTCTAGCTGAGTCCAAAAAGCCTTCATTCCAGAGTCGCCACTGATATGTACATTTAAACACACATACATATATACATTTTTATATGCATGTATTAATGCACACACACACACACACACACACACACACACACACACACACATATATATATATATATATACCTATGCACATACACACCCATATATATGTGCATATATATGCGTTCATGTAACAGTATATAACGTCTAATGATACATTGCCCAGTCAGCTGGGGCTGTAGAATACACTGACTGCTTCTCGGCAGAGGGGTAAGACCCCACCAATGAGTGTCCTGTTTATGACACTAAACAATGATGAGGTTCCAGTCATGTTGGAGCTTTGAGGAATGCGGAGTACCTCTTCATTGGTATCGTTCACATGTCCATTTTGGCCCGGGTGGTTGCACCTGATATGGTCCTCTCTGTGGGTCAAATAAAACTAAACTGTGTCCTTATGCTAAATTGAATTGCTTGAACTAGATCTATTTTGACATTTAAACTGCGTATTTATGCTAAACTGAATTGTTTGAAATAGAACTTTTTTGACATTCAAACTGCGTACTTATGCTAAACTGAATTATTTACAATGAAACTGTTTTTGTATGCTAAACTGAATTGTTTGAAATAGAACTGTTTTAGAATGGAAACTCTACTTACACTAAACTGAATTGTTTGAAATAGAACTGTTTTTGACATGGAAACTCTACTTACACTAAACTGAATTGTTTGAAGTAGAACAGTTTTGACAATTAACTGTGTGTAAACGAAAAAACTATACTTATACTAAACTGATTTGTTTGAAATAAAACTGTTTGACTAAACTGAATTGCTTGAAATAGAAATGTTGGCAATTAAATTATGTACTCTTACTAAACTAAATTGTTTGAAATAGAACTGATTATTTGTAGAAAAATGGATTTGGCGATAAATAACTAACAAAGATTGATATGCCATAAACAAAAAATAACCAACCATCCAACCGCCAGATAGTTACTTAGACATTAACCAGAAGCATTAAAAATAATCTTTCAGAACACGTGACATCCAATCCCACTAAAGATTACTTTGTCTTAAATCAGGATCTCTAATTTATTCTTATAATGTCAAATAACAGATCAATAGTAGCGATAATGATTTATTTCATCAATAATTTTTTCATTACATTCCCAGCTGGTTAGGAGTTTACAGAAACTTAATTAGTACCGGGTGGCATAGCCTTTCAGTTGTTTAACTTTAGGAAAATGTTTTGGTTGGCTTTTCCACAAGTTTCACTTGATAAGCTGCTGGATTCTAAGCCCATTGTTCACGACGAGACTGTGGTAACTGAATCAGGTTTGTAAAACTATTTGCTAACACAGGCCTTTCTAGTTTGACTTATTCTCAATTGGATTGAGATCAAGGCTTGACGATGCTCACTCTAATAGGTTGATATTGTTGTCTGTATCCTCTTTGCTATAACTGTGGCAATATGCTTATGGATCATTGTCTACTTGGAGGACATTTTGAGACCATTCTTTAACTTTTTAGGACAATTTATAGAGATGATGCTTGAATATGTGTATTTACCAACCCCTCCGTACGAGTAGGATGCAACACAGGGTCAACTTTTTAAGTGGGTTTTAACAGATTTGAATTCAGTTTTCCTTCTCTTAGTGTGGTTGCCATACTAAGGTTAAAGAATCTAGCCTGCCCAACTAATTGCACATGGCTGAAGAGGGACTAGATGGATTCAAACCTTACCCAAAAGTATTAGGGCTATGTGAAATGCAAACATTCTCGTCCAGGTTTGAACCCAGGTCACCGTGTCAATTTCCGACGACGATAACCATTACACCATGGAGATGGAAGATGTGACATGTTAAACAGTAATATAGAAAATAAAATTGTGAAAAGCGTTTAGTACCATACCAAACACAAATGATCAATATTAAGTCGCGAACGAATAAAGATTACATAATCCAGTTATTATTAAATTTTCGAAGGGTAACGTTCCAAGCAGTTGATCGAACATCGACGAGATAATCTTTCCTTACAGGAAATGTCGCATTAAATGTCTGCTTGAGATAATCTTAGTAATTAAAAAATTCGTTTTTCCCAGAATGCAACGTCAATGAATATTTGTTTCATATTTTTACTTCAAAGTATAACTCTAGTCATTCGGGCAAAATGATTCAATATTTGTTCTACTGAATCAGTGGAACTTTCTCCCAAAGCTAAAATCTTTATCCCCATATGCAGTCTTTTTTTCATGGTTAGTCTGAAACTATAGTTTCTTCATGTTACAACTTTCAGGTTATGTCGACGTTGTGTCAAAAGTTTTGCAATATGGCGTTACGTACTATTTTGCTGCGTGTAAATCACGTGATCGTGAGGTACCTCCTCTAGTTGGTAGTGTCACGAGGTCTCCCATTGATAGAGGAGAAATAAGATTACTACTATTCCTCCGTGTTTGAATTAGCAAGCCGTCAAAGAATGACCGTTAAGAGAGACAATGTAGGTCAATCCCGAAGTAACAAATCCAGGTCAGAATGGAAACAAACAGATGTTTGTACTTTGTGACCGGATGGGTAAAAAATGGGGTAGAGAGACATATAGTAGCCCTAACGAATCGCCTGACAGGGGAAGGAAGAAGGTAGAAGCCAAATGATTGGCTAGAACCCTAAAACGGAAGTGGCACCTCCTTCCGTCAGCGAAAATAGGGAATAAGAAAATGAGTTTTCGGACAGAGGTCGTGGCGAACGAATCTAAAGCCAAGACTCCGGGTAAAGGAAGACGAAAAGTATCTTGGACAAGAAGGAGCCATACCTTCAAGCCAGAACTAAAAATAGCATAAAAGAGGAAATATTCTCCACAGGAATCCATCGGAATAAGATAAGTAAACTATAAGATTGTTTCCCCCTATATCCACTTGTATATACTCTCTCTCTCTCTCGCTCTCAATTCGAAGAAAGACTAAAGAAGAAAGAAAAGAAAAGAAGAAAGACATTTATGTTTAAGTACTATCCGTTAATAATATAGCCGACACGTTGAATATGTGTATCCACGTGTGTAGTAAAAGGATTGATACATTTTAATATTCCCACGTGTTGAAGTTGTTCATTTGTGTCATCTGTTACCCAGTTATTTCATGTTTCTTTTTCAGCTTCTATTCTCCTTATGTTATCCTCGCTTAATCTGTCCTATACGAATTCCTTTAAAAATATTACACGGGAAACCGGAGTTGTCGACTACTGTAATTAATATTATTACATCTAAACCTAGAGGTCCATATCTTCCATTGTTCTAGGGGAGGAAGAACTAGCGGCCTTGGTGGGTGTGTGTATAGTGTGAAATTTGGAAACCCCTTGCCAACTGCGGTCAGTTTAGCCATAAATTAACCCCCACATAATATGCCAGTTCCTGCATGCCCGAGAAAGGACTCTGAACAAGAATTTATTCTACGAGGGATCAAGTGCCAGGCCGCCCCGTCTTCACACGTGCAAAAAAATAAACCCCCGTTTGGTGATAACAATATTTAAATGCACCAGTTCCCAAACGCGTTTAAATGGTTGCTCATCCGGGGATCTTTTTATTTTAATTTGCCGTCACAGTAGTTTCATGGTAGTTAATGCGCTGAGACGTAGTTCATTGCATCACTCAGTGTATGATTTGAAAATCGCTAAGAGGAAAATGCAACATAGTCTAATTCCGGAACTTATGATTTACGAATTTGAACTGAACCATAACGCTACCGAGGCAACGAAAACTCTTCGTTGTGCGAACGAAGAAAGCGCAGTATAGTAAGTAGATTGCTCAAGAGATTTCACTAGGCTTGCAACAACATCAACGATCAGGAAAGGTCAAAGGTCAAGTAGGTCTTAAACGGTGGATTCTGAAGCCATGTTCCCAGCCATGGAAGCAAATCCAGTGAGTATTACACGGAGAGTATCAGGCAAGTAAGGTATCTCACCGTACAGTGTGGATCGTCGCCTTCACGACTTCGGCAAAAGCATCCCGAGCAGTCGAATTGTATCTGACTTTTGCAAAATATTGCAAAACCTTTAACTCACTTAAGTACTTGCTTGTGCCGTTAATATATATATATTAGTAGATATTTTCGCCAATAATTTAACATTTTTCTGGGACTGATTTGCTCTTTTCGCACCAAAATGCATTTATCTTCGGGTGACAGATATGTCTTCTTCCTGAAGGGTTAGGATACCTGCGTGGTATTTTGTTTATACTTGAGCGCAATAGTTTGAGGGAGGGTGTCCTCGTGATGTAATGGTTAAAGTGACGGACTGCGGAGTCGTAGTAAGCGAGCTCGTACTCCAGTCACGCTATTACGTTCACTTTCGGGCAAATACCCTTGGAAAAGGTATTAACCCCCTTATCCTCCAAGCTATGGGTTAAATAGTACCACTACTGTTCTTCTAGGGGGGATGGCTTTTGCCTTAAATAACCTCCAAAGGTTGATATGCCATTAAACAAAGAAACAAACAAACAACTGGATGAACATGGTTCCTTTAGGTATTTTAAGTGTTTTCCAAGAATAACTCAGATTTATAGAGGTTCACATTTATATTTTTCAGAGATTGTCGCTGATGTCTTTTGATTTTCTCAAAATGTCAAACAAAGAGGCGTTGTTTGAAGCGAGGCCTTAAAACCCATTCACACCTATATCTTCAACAGACTCACATGATCTCCATAAGCCTTTCAAAAACAATCATAATTATGGTATTTTCTGGAATCTTCTTGATTATTTAAAAGAATAGTCAACTTACTGTATGTAAACCTTTAACACATATCAACATTTGTGTGTTTTTTCATGCCAAATCCTGTTATATATATATATATATATATATAATTTGAAAGCAAATAATTTCTTCGTAACTTTATTCTTTAACGAGTTGTTAGAGGTCTTCCGTTCGCACACAGGTAGATAGTTTTAAGTAATTCTATTCACCAGGTATTTCTATTTAATACAAATAATTTGCACACAGCAATATGATTTCAAAGAACCAATAATAGTTTTAAATAGCTTTAGTGAAGATTGAACAGTTCTATTTGACCCAGAGAGTGGATTCAAACAGGTGCTAACACTCTGGTCGACCTGGGAGTATTGGCACTGGGGATGAACTCCCTGTTCTCCAAAGTTCCAGACAAGAGACTCACAATCAGATTTACCTAGAAGCGCAGTCGTCGTATTCTACATGTTAGGTGTATGCTAATATCTAACTTCAGTGACACACACCCACGTATACATATATATATATATATATATATATATATATATATATTAAAGAGGTTTATGGTTCTACTAGTTCACTTGTTGAGTTAATCGAGGACCAAATGTTGCATTATTATCAAATAGTGCTCAATATTAATGATAAAATTTTTACTTATAGAAATGTATACGTATTATAATATATATATTACATGGCAGCGTCTTTGACTCTGGGTTACATGCCTTTCGCATTCGTTAGACTAAGTGAAGGTTTTTAAAAAAAAGACCGATTAATATGGTTAATTTTTTGTTCAAAAGGAAAGGGGATTATAGGTCATTTTTTGAAAACCTTCATTCTGTCTGACTAAGGCAAAAGGGTCACAGACACTGCCATGTAGTATATATATATATATATATATATATATATATATATATATATATATATAAAAGTAAAGTAAAGCTGGTGACCATAGTGGAAAGCAACTCAAAGGCTCCCTTTTGAATAGCTACAACACCAAGTTGTCGGGGAGGGTGCTACTCCTTTACTTGGATTGCTCCACTTACCCTTGATAGTACCTTATAATGCTGAGTGTTAAGCATAGAGGTAACAAGTGCCATTTTTTGAGTTTTTGGTATGACTCGACCAGGGATTGAACCCCGGTCTCCCGGGCCAACAGCAATAAAACCAGAAACCGCAAGTCAAACATAGTAGACAAGGTAAATTAACAAATCACCTGGTCAACACGATGCAGCTATAGAGATAAGCAAGAATGTTCCAAAAATTAGGTCAAACATCCCAACTCCGAGGATGTAATGTAAAAAATGACACCAACTACCATCCAAAAAGACTTGGTCTGATGAACACATTGGCTAGAAATGAACAGTTACCAAATATCTTGGTCTCTATGTCTACACTATCTTAGCTTAAATATATGCTCTATCAATGATTTTGCACTATATATATATATATAGTTTATAATTGTCCTCGTGTCATATCCAGTCCATGAACGACGGGTTGGATTTATTACATACATAATATCCGAACAGAAACTACCTCTCCTACTCAGAGTAGTGGTAACGACGTAATGACAATACACCCTTTAGAATTCTAGAACTGGAACCTCACCAGCCGTTGCAGTTTAGTGTCATACCCCGAATATAATAAGAATGCAAAGGATTCAAATTAGCTGTACTCCGCTTTAAAAATCGACTTTGTGATGCATTTCCCTCGTGGTGGATGAATTGGATAAATACATATTCTTTACAAGGAATCCCAATTAATGTCGAAGTGGGGAACTTAAATATCTTCACAGTAAGGTTATTGAGTGTCCCTATTTGGCAAAATTGCTTCCCATCACAATGATGCCAGTCTAAACAGGCCATCCCACCTGGCCAATTCTAATTTCTCTGATGTAGTCTTAGGTTTATTCTGACAGACGTTAGCGTAACTTGCAGATCGGATGTACAGTGGCGCCATCTCCAATCACCGAAGTGATATTTCATCGTGGGAGATTCAATTAGATCATGGATGTTGTCTGACATAAAAGTTACCTCTAATCGAATGGTGATTTTATTGCTTTACTTTATTTTCTTTCTTTCTTTTTTCTGCTTGTATTTTCTTGTAAATAACTGGGATTGTCGAAGTCAAAAAAAAAAAAAAAGAAAAAAAAGAAAAAAAAGAAATATTAATAAAAAATAAAACAAATATTTGGCCCGTCGAAGACAGCGATGCAAACAAAAAAGTAAAGTTTCCAGACACTTTTTATCTAACCTATTATAAACTAAAATGTTTTAGTCTTAGCCTAGTTGTGTGTACTCGTACGCACGCATATATATATATATATATATATATATATATATATATATATATATATATATATATGCACACGTACATGTAGACACGTCTCAAACAATTATGTATGTTGAACATTTTGTAAGTAGATCGAACAACGAACAATTAAATAAAAACATTTAATAAGAAACGTAATTAAATGATCTATGCATCGATCTGCTTTATTCATCTTTCTGATAACAAAATTAAGTGCATTGACAATAGAGATTGTTTGTATATATATATATATATATATATATGTGTGTGTGTGTGTGTGTGTGTTTTTGTGTGTGCTCTGATTAGATTGAGAGACTTCGTATATAAATATTTGAATAGACAAAATTTCCATTTACACACACACACACACACACACACACACACACACATATATATATATATATATATATATATATATATATCAAGGCTGTTTCAGTACTTATGAAACAAAGCAGAGGCCTCTCAAATCTTTGCTGCTGGGTGTATTCTCATTCTCTTTTCAGATTATTTTGGAGAAATATTTAACATTTTTATATATTTAACCAAATATAGGGAAATTAGGCTTTGAACAATGAAACGCAAAATCTTTTGTGTGGAAACATATTACGAAACTAAGTCTTTCGTCTTTAAGGATTGTTCAAGAGAGATACAGAAGAAAGTTCAATTTCAGCACATTTTCAAACAGGTGTCATATTTTCGAGTTAGTCAAGAATTTTGAAGCTGATGGCACTCGTGAATAACGAAAGCTAACGGGTTCCCCACGATCTGTACCTTTGATAACGATCCGAACACCCGAAAATGCCACAAGAGTTTACGAGTCAGTTGGCCAGAGTCACTCTAGATCTATGAGACGAAGAAGCAAAAAACTTGGACTATATCTATTTTCTATTCGGCACATTATGATTAAGGATCTCAAACTGTCTCCCTACTGGATAGAGATTAAGCATCAACTGACCCGGGTTGATATGGAAAAGAAGGTTATCATTTGCCAGAGGTTTTCTGCAAAATATCGACGATGACGAGTAATTCTTGAATGATGTCTGATTTTCAGATTAAGCCCACTTCCTCTTGAATGGCCATATCTCCCAAAACTGGGTATTTTGAAGAAATGAGATCTCTCACTGTGTATTCACAAAAGTGCACAGCATGAGTCGCCATCAAGAACTATGTCACCATGGAATTATTTCTATTTGATCGGAGTAACGCAGTGAATGAGACCAAAAAGTGTTATATTCCAATAGTTGGAATGAGTATAGCATGAGAGAGCTCGACAGAGTGACAAACTTGAGAAGGAACAGTTTTTCCATTCGGATGATGCAACTCCTCACACTGCCAATGTTATCTTGGAATAGTCCCGTGAAAAGTTTGGGGAACCTCTCATCTTAATTTGGATGGGCATTTCCCTCGCCTGACCTAAAAACACTGATTTCTTCAGGGATTTCCAGCGATCACTTAGGAGGAATGTGCCAGCGTTATCAATAACTTTGCACTCATCATTCAACAATGCCTTCAACTGAATAGCTGACATCTTGAACATATACTCTTGGCCAGAATGTTTTGTTGAAATATTTAGATCATAATAATGGTTGCAGATATTAAAATGCAATACTTTTATTTTTCAATAAATGTAATTTTCATTACTCAGTCATTTCTGGTCCTTGATTTGAGTCCGTATATATATATATATATATATAATCAACGCCTCCTGATAGTATAGAGTACTTTGACACTTACCTCCCTCCCTCCCCCCCTCTCTCTCTCTCTATCTCTCTTGGCAGGTCCCATAGATTGCATGTAGTTTTTGCTCAGAGATAATGTATGTAGGCCTTTGCTGTTCGATCAACATTTGTGTATCCATGAGTTGGAGTCCATAAGAGAACGTCGTTCATGAGTGTGTCCTTTATTCTCTAGCAGAACCGAGTATGTCTTATTCGTTTTACTGGCATGGTATTTGAATTGGTAAGAAAGTCGCTGTACAGTTGCAGACGTTGTAGATGTAATTTTTTATAGCATTATATATATATATATATATATATATATATATATATAAGAGTATGTATTCGTCTCTATATGTATCATAATTAGTGAAATATATCGTATGAATATTTAATGAATAAAAATCAGTGAGAATTTCGAAATCTGTGTTTAAATATGTAAATTGAAGAAACTACTATATATGACAATTATTACGTAAAGAGAATCTTTAGTAGACTAGTTTTTTTGTTTGTCAATACTTTTCGACATCTACCGCAATTTTTAAGCAGTTGCATTCTTTGAAGGAACTATTACTATTTTATAATAATCATTTGTATACAATTATAATTAATTATTCTTAATGAAAATTATTAGAAAACAATTATATGATTTCAAGTATTCCTTTTTAATACTAACACTATGTACACATTTATGACTATTTATTTGTTTATCATGCCTCCTTGGGCATCTTCTCTTTTTACAATCTTTTCCCATTAATCTTTAGAAAAAGAGAATATTAGCATAGAACGTATACATTATTTATACGATATAAAGAGAACTAATTCTTTAAAGTTATTCATCCGATAGTTCCCGAAAATGTCCTCTTAAATTCTTTCTCCGACCAAATTCTTTCTCTGAAATAATTTAATTAAATCTTGACTATTACTGTTTTTGATCTGATTGGGCAATTTGTTCTCAAAACTCATTAAACAAAAAAAAATTTGGTCAGTAGACTTAGTTTTTGAAATAGGTCTTCACAGCAAATAACCAGTTCGAGGAGAGATATTGAAAAAAAGTTCTGCCACAATTAGAAATTGCAATTTTGTTTTGAAAATTTAAAATAAGATCATCTCTCATTCTTCTTTCTTGTATAGCGTTTCACTCTAATTTCTCTAATATCTATCAGTAACTGTAATCGTTTATTCTTTTTCATATTTTTGTCACTCTTTTTGTATGTCCCCCGATTTTACACTCCAGTATCACACTCTAATCTTCATGTCTCAATACGAGAGCCCTGGCCAGAGTTAAATATTCTCTGTGAGGTTTCTTAGCATTTTATGTGGTTTTGAAATAATATTTGTCTCCCTTGAAATAAAATTTTGTACCATCCAGTTAATAATTCCAGTTACCTTCGAATATAATTGACGAAATATGATTATCATTAAAACTCCTCCTTCCTCATTTTCTTTTTTTGATTTTCCTGTTGCTTGATTTATATACTACTTTAATGTTTTTAGATCCGATATGTCGTACTTTTCATTTATTTAGTTAAGTTATAATTGCCTAATATCTTCCCAATATGACTTTTTGTTTAAATTTATCTCTGACGTTTCTTTTGATAATGGTCTTACAGGTAGTTTGACATCATCCAATGGTTTCAAGTATTTCCAGTAATTGCATGGTTCAAGTAACTGTTAATAACACTCCGTAAAAAGAAATATAACTTCAAGTAACTATTCTTAATACAAATAATTTACACGATATTATATGGTTTCAAATATTTATCTCTAATACTTATAACTTGTACAAAATTATATGGTTTTAAGTAAGAATTTTTCTTTAATAATCAAAGTAATTACTTGTTTGAAGACTTATTTTGTTTAAAATATTCCCATCTAATAGTGATCATTTTTACCCCACAAAATGGTTCCAGGTATTCCTATCTAATACTAATAATTTTGAAACAGATCTATTAAATCCCTAGTGTCATATGCATTAATATGAGTTAAATAGAGGAGACTATCTCGTCTCTCATAACTTATTAAATCGTTGAGGTCGAGTAATTTCACTTCATGTCATTTTTTAGAGCAATAGGGATTACTTGGTGGTGTTCATCTGCTTTCTTATAACCAGTTCGGTCATTGAGATATCATTCCAAGAAATCATCCTTAACTGTATTATTTAGTTCTTACTTAGTGGTGCCCATCTCCTCTGCAGTAACCTATTAGATCATTGCAGTATCATTTCGAGTAATTTTCAGTCACGTAATCTCTCAGGACAATAGAGGTTACTTAGCAGTGCCTATCTCCTCTGCAGTAACCGATTAGATCCTTGGAGTATCATTTCAAGTAATTTTCAATCATGTAATCTGTCAGAACAATAGAGGTGCCCATCTCCTCTCTCGTTATCTATTAGGTCATCGAGTTATCATGCTGATTAAATGTAAATTTACATATTATCTGTGTGTGTATTTACCAACCCCTCAGCACGAACTGGATGAGACACAAAGTCTATTTTTAACCGGAGTTTAATAGGTCTGAATTCAGAGTTTTCATTTTCCGAGAACTGTTTTTATATCAAGGTTAAGGTGGTTTTCTCTAATATTTGCCCTTAGCTGTAGAGAAAATTGTTGTATTCACAGATTTTCCAAGCGTATTAGTGCTATGTGAAATACAAATAGTCCTGTCCAGGTTTTGAGCTCAGGTCGCCGTGTCAATTTCCAACGGTTCCTATCACATGTAAGTTTATTGTTTGTTTAATCTTAATGAGATAAATATACTAGGTCCAGGAATATCAGTTTCTTAAAGCTTGGTTGGAAGGCACTAGGAATTCTTAGATCTTCTTGTTCGGTAATTTTCAGCGTGTTCCTTTCATGGGAAAGAAAGCTGGGAACCTGCCCTGAAGCTTTGTTCAACGAAATAAGGTATCGGAAAGGCAATAAAGTACATTTTGAATTTCTTGCCCAGTGCGCATTATGATATGATTATTTGAGCGTAGCTCTTAAGCCAGTGATATTTGGAGAGTATTCAATTCTCAATGTTTTGCTCTTTCTTTTTTCTTCTCGTTTCTACTTTGGATCTTCCAATTGTTTCGGTCCTCTTTGGGAATGAATATCCAATCAGTTTTAATAGTGGAAGTTCAGAAATAAACTACTTTTACAACAGTGCACTGTTTAATTTCTCTTTTATCGAAGCTTTAATAGGTCAATCCTGCTTCTTCAAATGAAATAGTGAAAAAAAAACCTTTATTGCTGAAGTACATTAATTGTGTTCTTTCTTTTTTTTTGGAGACTCATACGATCATGTTTAAAACTGACATTATTAGAATTAACCGCATATTTATTATTCTTGGTAGATTATAGATCCCTGCCTGGAAAGACTTGACTCTTTTCCAGGATACAGGCTAAGCAAGGTTGTACTGACAAATAGATAGTTGTTTATGAAGCATTAGTATTGTTCAAGGAAAAGGACGATGGAAAATAGAGTTTGATGCTAATATCGTCGAGGCGTTTACCAAAGTTAACTGTTATGGCATCGATCAACACGAAATTCACCAGATTCATTATAAAAATAAATTACTCATGAAACAATGATGATATATGAGTGGTTAACTGAAAGGTTCTTAACCCAACCAAAAACGAAATTGCTTTTTTTTATATTGTAAAATTCATTGAATTTTTTATGTGTCTGGGGTTAGAGATTAAAAATATTCTCAAAACTCGGTCATAAGTTGATTCCTGGATCATTACACTTTATATATATTTATATATATGTGTGTGTGTGTGTGTGTGTGTGTGTGTGTGTGTGTGTGTGTGTGTGTGTGTGTGTGTGTTTCGTAACATCAAGGAACGGTTACTGTAAACGCGTAATAACATCAACGGCCGAAAGTAAACACGTTTTTTTTTTAATCACAAACTGCACACTAAAAATGAAGATGAACGTCCAATGTAATCTCTGCTCTTAATTGATCCGGCATATATACACGTGTATATATACTTTTAAATACCCTGTCCGGTTGCAAAAGCTGCTTGGTAGCGCCAGGAATAGCAGAACCGCCTTGAGCTACCGAAACTGTGTTATCACCCCTGGTTGGCAGCTGATGAGGGCTGGGTATCGCACGTGTTTTCACTCGTTGTATGATGAATATATATATATTCTGGATGTAAGTTGACTACAGAAGACACTTGGATCATTAGATGTAATAATAATAACGGATCATATCATCTCGACCAGATGACTAGACCTAATAATAGTCAACAAAAAAAAAAAAGAAAAGAAAAAAGAGAACTTGCCGAATTGTGGACTTTGCTGTCCCAGCTAACTACATAGTAAAATTGGAAGAAATCAGAAAGAAGGCTCAATACGTCGACATTGCTAGGGGATTGAAAAAACTATTGAACATAAAAGTGACGATTACACCAATTGTAATTGGTGCTCTTGGTACAGTCACCAAAGGATTTTTACAATGATTGGAGGACTTGGACTTAACATCTAAACAACTACAATGTTGAGATCGGCCAGAATACTATGAAGAGTCCTGGCGATTTGTAGAGATTTGCTCTCGGTCAAACTTCAGTGAAAGACTATCAGATAGCGCTGATATGAAAAAATCTTGAGATGTAAATAATAATAGTATATGTGGGTTATGCGGAGACAGAGATGGACCAGTTAATCACATGATAAGCGAATGAATTATACTGGCATAAATAGAATGCGTAACTAGGCATAGCAGGTTAGGAAATATGATCCACTGTAAATTGTACAAAAAATTTGAATATGACCATAAAAACAAATAGTACTGGAGGTGGGACAAAATAATGGAAACACCAGAAAATTTCAAATTTATTTTCATATGGTTTTCTGATTGCATCTCTCCCGTTAAATACGGCTTTGTTCAGCTCCCTTATAGTTTTTGAGGAAACTGGGTTCTCGAGATCGTCACGAAGTTCTGCTGTAATTTTTTGAGCTGTGATCCTTCCTAACAATCCATGTAAGAGTCTAACGGTTCCGATCAGCCAGCTTTCGCATTCTTCCAGTGTTTTGCTTCAGTGAGGAGGTTTTTCCTTCTTTCTTAAATGCTGTCATTACTTTCGAGACAGTACACCTTGCCACACTAAATAATTCAGAAGTTTTTGTTACACTAGCGCCTGCTATACGAGCACCAACAATTTGACCTCTTTTAAAGTCTGATAGATCTGCCATTTTAATGAATTTTGATTAATTTCTTCTAATGATATCAGAAAAAAAAGCAATAATTTTAGTAAAATAAGACGAGAAAAATTAATAATGAATAAAAAAACATGAAAACAACAAATGTTTGATGGTTTTATAGGAGTTTCAAAATTATGTTACACAGATTCTAGGTGCTTCCATTATTTTCTTTAACCCTTTGTATGTGCACAAAGTAGAATCTGTTCTTGAAAATGAGAGCCATAAAATTCTCAGGGTCCCGACCAGAAGATCATAGCAATGTAGTGTTAATCAAAAAGAAAAAGAACTTGTAATCAAGTGGATTTTTCCGAGGAACCATAGAATGAAAATAAAAGAAAGCAAAAAGATAAATACTTAATCCGATTCGAATCGGTCTCATTGTTTAACCACATACTAAACTTTGTGGGTTATTTAATGCCTTGTTGACGAATAGTAATGGTGATATTTAACTTGAATATTGCGAGGGTGTGGAAAAACGCAGTGGGACATGAAGTAACGATGATACAAACAATAGTTGATGTCTCAGGAACAGTCTACAAAAGCTTGGAAAAGTGACTGACAGTAAAAAGAGATTGATGATAAAATATCACCAGTTAAATTTGATGTAAAAATACTCAAATATGTAATAAACAGCATAATTAAAAAAGAACTTGTTATATGGTCGATTCTGCTTTTTTAGTATATCACACAGCGAATATGAAAGAGAGCGAAAAGACAAAGAAATGTGTAGAACTTACCAGTGAGCTGAGGAAGCTGTGGAACTTTAGGATATTCGTGATACAAATTGTAGTTGGCGCGCTATAACCATCTTCGAGGGCTTGGAAAAGAGATTGGTAGAACTGAAAATCTGAGGAAGAACCAAGACCATGCTGACTGCAGCATAATCCTGATCAGCTACAAAACTCAGAAAAGTCCTGGAGACAGGTGAAAGACCGCCAGTGAAATCGGGTGTAAAGAACTAACTAAAAGTAAAATAATAATTAGAAAAGTACGTTTAATATATCTAAATTTTGTTCAGAAAATTTTCTTCTTTTTAAAGTTAAAGTAAACAATCTACCAAATATAGTGTTGCATGAGCCTCCAAGAAAGTTGGTGAGACAGAGAGACAATGATGAGATGAAGAGATGTGGCTGCAGGTGTCTCTAAGAAAGTTAGTGAGACAGAGTAACAACAAGGAGATGAAGAGATGAAGCTGCAGGTGTCTCCAAGTAAGTTGGGGAGACAGAAAGACAACGATGAGATGAAGAGATGGGGACTAAATGAGTTTGTTCATATCAGAAAGAAAAAGTGTGATACGTGGTTAGAAAAAGTTCCATTCACTACATACCTGATGTCACCAGTCTTTTTTGGATCGGTCTTATGAATGGGAAGAGATGTGTTATTTTTTGGTCGATAAAGGAAAGATCTCTCATTTTATTAATCGTAGCTATCCCCCAATAGAGTGGGTGAGATTTTCCCTTAGCCTCAAAATTTATATCGTGATATCTAGGTCTCTTGGCAACAAATAAACCACCGCTTTTAAAAAATCCACAAGTCTCATATTTTATCACTTCTCACCACAAGGACGACGGTTCACGCGATTGACCTTTGACTGTGGGTTACATAACAAGATAATACCAGTCACTAGTGGTAGGACGCGGTTAGTACTTTATAATCTTTAGCCAACTTCAATGGTGCAGAAATGTGCTGTGAATTCGGTTTAGTGTGGGGTGCTCTGCGAGAAGTTTGCCTCCAGAAAGGCAAGAACATTCCCCTACAGTATGGCCTAACTTGCTAGACACTTAATCTAGCACTTACTTTTTTTTCAGGTGCTGCCTAAGGGAAAGGACCTATAGAACCGTGTCATAATTGCACTGAACTGCTGAAGGAATTTATAAAATAGCATTCACTTTTTGTTTGGCTGAAAACTTATCAGTAACCTCTCATAAACAAATCATTTTAAAATACTTTTTAATCGATTTTCTCCGTTCATATACCTCAATAGCGATACGTTATCAACTAAAAGCAATGTTAACATATGTATAGGTAATGCGTGGACTGCTATTGACTGGTTAACGTCCGTATGGAAATTTGATTTCTCTTATAAAATGAAACGTTAATTCTGCTTGGCTGTAGCAGTGTCAGTACTAGTGTATGGCTGAACCACAAGTACTATAACGAAATGCCCGGTGAAAAATCTAGATGGAAACAATAAAATAATGATGTATGCTGCTTGGAACAAATAACGAAAAAAAACCTACAAAATAGTAGCTATTCGCGGCCACTTACCTCTCATCTCACAAACTATTCAAGTAAGACGGGGAAACATGCTGGTCACTATTAGTGGAGTTAGAACGAACTCAAAATCAACATTCTTCCATGGAATCCTCCACATGGACATACCAGAGTTGGCTGACCAGTAAAAACTTACTTACATCAGCTCTGTCCAGACAGAAGACTTGTCAGGAGGGATGACTAGTAGGGACAGATAGCGAAGGAAAGACAATATGATAATGATGATGAATGAAATGGAAGATAAAATTAAAAACTTGGCAATTAATTTCTTATTTACTTGTATATTTATCCGACAAATTAAAATTTGGCATAAGGTCGAAATTCGTAAGCTTTTTGAGAAAACTTGTTCACTATGAGTGGCTTGTTATCTGTAAGTCGGTATTTTATAGTAGTAATTGTTACGATTAAAAGCACATACTTTATTTATTTTATAACATAACCAGTTCTTTCATCCAAAAAATTAAACCACCACGTGTATTTAATTATTTATTTATTTCCTTTCTTAAGTGGGGGTGTTCTTGCTGGTACCGTCGTTCATCTTGCCAAATCATTTAGAGGCAGGTAATCGCTTTGCACTTTAACTGCTGGCTGCCTCTCTCTTGAGTGCCTCTGACATTTTCCAAAATGATAGCACCTGGTGTAATTGGCACCGTGTGCAAAAGATGAAGTTATCTATGAAAACATGATCAGATGGAGAAAAAATGCCTTTTATTTATTTCTTTTTTTTCAAAAGTAATTCTCCCACGGTTCTTATCTATGTACTTGTCAAAATGATTATTCGTTGTTTGAACTCGCCACTACCAATGATATTCAC
This sequence comes from Sepioteuthis lessoniana, assembly GCA_963585895.1. Lineage (NCBI taxonomy): Eukaryota > Metazoa > Mollusca > Cephalopoda > Myopsida > Loliginidae > Sepioteuthis > Sepioteuthis lessoniana. Next base: position 41,668,039 of record OY757931.1, read on the forward strand.
GAAGAGGAAGATAAATTCTTTAGTTGTGCATTACTAAATTCTAAATTCTCTTATACGTTAACTGGTAAAGAATATATATATATATATATATATATATATATATATATATATATATATATATATATATATATGAAGTGTCATGGCCACCAGACCAGAGAATATCCCCCATCTCTCTTTCAGATTTTCTAAACTTCGTTATCCTTTCCTATCCCAGCTATTTTGAAGAGTATGAACCAAAGTATTTAACGAATTTTTTTCTTCATTAAATACTTCAGGGTGGCCATGAGATCTTTCTCGGCTTTAAATATTTATCACACGAAATCTATTCTGGGTACAAGTATATACGTTATCACAAAAAAAAAAGGTTGTTGTGGCATATAGGTTATCGCCATAGGAAATTTAATCGGCAACTTAATTTCAAGCCCTGGACGAAGGTCCTTGCATTTCACTAAAATCTCTAATACTCTTACGAAAGTTATGCATCGAACTATTTCCCTATAAATTATGGGTAAATAGTAGAGTAGACTGGGATCTTAAGCCGTGGTATGACAACTGGTCTAGATGACAAAAAATCTAAATTCAAATTCGCTATACTCCGCTTAAAAATTGACCTTGTGTCCCATCCTCCACAGGGGGGCAAATACATACTTTATTGCAAATTATGACATATCCCTTAACCTAGTTTGTTCGTGGCGGAGGTTACTCTTGTAGCGTGTCTTGGGCACAAATAGCCGGTTAGAGCTCATTTTTTCCCAAGTCTGCAAGTAGTTTGACTTCAGAGTTTTCCTTCTCCTAGACCGGTTGCCATACCAAGGCATGACCCGAATTTGCCCTAATATTTTATTGCAAATCATGAGATGACATATCCAGTGTTCTAGATAAGTTATGGTGGCGCTAACTCTTGTTGCGTATCTTGTCACAAATAATCGAGTGAAGCTCATAACCTCCGCCCTGGTCTGCAACTCGTTTTCCTTCTCCTAGACCGGTTGCTATACAAAGGTATGACCCTAGTTTGCCCAGTCATTTACCCATAGATGGAGATAGATTAGGTGGATTCATACCTTTCTCATGGACATTAATGGTATGTGATTTGGTTTGGCTGGATTTTATGGAATATCAACTATTGTTTGTTATTTAATGCCAAATCCACTTTGTACATATATATTAGATATAAATGATTTGTTGACAAGACTGAGCTAATTTTTTTTCATAGAATTAAATGGCGTCAAGTATTTCTATTTAACATGAATAATTCTATTCATTATTTATCATTTGTTTGCACATAGTTAAATAGTTTCAAGTATTGCTATGTAACAGTAACAATTTACCAATAGTAATTTGTTTGCCCACCTTTAAATGGATATACACATATGATTTATGAGTGAATAGTTTGTTGGTAATTTCATTTTTAAATGATTTGAAACTAATGTCGTTGCACTTTAGTATTGGTGTTGTTTCTACACAGACAAATGGTTTCATTTATCGCTATTAAACACTAATAATTCTATTCAATATTAATCATTTATTTGCAGACAGTGAAGTGGTGACAGTATTGTAATTTAACACTAATTATTCTATTCAACCCTATTCATTTATTTGCACACAGTCAACTGGTTCCAAGTACTGCCATGTAATATCAATAATTCAATTTAGGAATACAGCTAAAAAGTATCAAGTATTGCTATTTCCTTCTACTGCTTCTATTCAACATGACTAATTCGTTTGCGGATAGTTTAATAGTTCCAAGTATTGCTATGCATCACTTACAATTCAATTTAACATCAATCATTTATTTACACACAGTAAAATGATCAAAATGTTCTCGTTCTAAAAATTCAATTTAGCATAAGTCATTTATTTGTTCAGAATTTAAATGTCAAACAGTTTTATTTGATAGGACCTAATAAGATGCTACCCATCAGGATCTAAGTGGGCCGAGGATCAATGGTAATAAAAGGGTACTCTGTATTCCCCCCAAAATTCCGTGACAAGAACCTTCATGTCAGATTGTTAAGTTTTATATCCAAGACACTCGTTGTTGGGGTTCTTACTCGTCTGTAGAGATGCAGTCGGTGTATTCTACTGCCCCAACCTACTGGACCAAAAGGACATTCGTTGGGGGAGACTTACCCCTCTGTAGAGATGCAGTCAGTGTATTCTACTGCCCCAACCGACTGGACCAAAAGGACATTCGTTGGGGGAGACTTACCCCTCTGTAGAGATGCAGTCGGTGTATTCTACTGCCCCAACCGACTAGACCAAAAGGACATTCGTTGGGGGAGACTTACCCCTCTGTAGAGATGCAGTCGGTGTATTCTACTGCCCCAACCGACTGGACCAAAAGGACATTCGTTGGGGGAGACTTACCCCTCTGTAGAGATGCAGTCGGTGTATTCTACTGCCCCAACCGACTGGACCAAAAGGACATTCGTTGGGGAAGATTTACCCCTCTGTAGAGATGCAGTCGGTGTATTCTACTGCCCCAACCGACTGGACCAAAAGGACATTCGTTGGGGGAGACTTACCCCTCTGTAGAGATGCAGTCGGTGTATTCTACTGCCCCAACCGACTGGACCAAAAGGACATTCGTTGGGGGAGACTTACCCCTCTGTAGAGATGCAGTCGGTGTATTCTACTGCCCCAACCGACTGGACCAAAAAGACATTCGTTGGGGGAGACTTACCCCTCTGTAGAGATGCAGTCGGTGTATTCTAGTGCCCCAACCGACTGGACCAAAAGGACATTCGTTGGGGGAGACTTACCCCTCTGTAGAGATGCAGTCGGTGTATTCTACAACCCATGCCGACTGGGCTAAATGCTACGTGAAATGCAAACTGCTAAATTATGCTTGAACATAAGACTAATTTTCGTTATTTGAGAAATATAACTTGTTATTCTTCTGTTGGGCATCTTAAAGTGGTGTGATAGTGACAACATAATCTCACAGAAAATGAGTTCAATCCTTATTATTCTTGATTTAGTTTGGTTTCTTTGTTTAATGGTGTATCAATATTTGTACGTTATCTAATGCCAAAACCATCCTTCAAGAAAAACAGTAGTGGCAGTATTTAACCCATAGGTGGGAGCATAAGGCGGTTCATACATTTCCCAAGAGTATTTGTCCGAAAGTGAACGTAATAGCACGGCCCATTGCTTTAACCATTACATCACGAGGACCCCGCTTATTAGGCGTCCTATTATGACGCTGTAAGGTCCACTTTTTCTGTGTGCTTATCTGCATGAGTATATATGCATAGAGGCGTTGTGTATATGTATATATACATATGTGGAGTGAGCGTATGTGTGTGGCGTCGTAGGTAGCGTATATATATGAATTAATTTACTAAGTTTTTGCTTAGATGTGGCACAAGGCTATATTAATGTGGCACCCGATGAGAGTCGAACTCACTCCAGATGGTTTGTTAGTCTAGCTTGCTAACCATCAAGGTATGGTTTAAATACAATCACAATTGTGTTTCAACAATGATGGCTTTGGCATTAAATAACCCACAAAGGTTGATATACCATTAAACAAATAAACCAAACCAAAATAAAGCTAAAACAGTTTGAAGACTCGGCAGATTTTTTATAGATAATAAAATAGAAAGAGAAAGATTTTTTGATGTGGGTGAAATAGTATTAGGGGAGACTGGTTAGTTTTTTATTGGCCATAATAGACTTAAGTCTTCGGTTCTTGTATTGTTAAAGGTCACTAGACAAGAGTATGATTTTTTAAGAATTATTTGTTTTGGTGAGATGGGTGGCATTGTGACCAGTGGCAAGTTACAACACTGAGCAGTGGCGATTGTCAATCTTAATATGGTTTTCTGATTGCAACCCTCCCGTGAAATCCGGCTTTGTGCAGATCCCTTCTTACAGTTTTTGAGGAAACTATGTTCTCGAGGTGGTCATTAAGCTCTACTGTAATTCTCGGAGCTGTATTCTTATGATTCTTCCTAACAATTTCATTTTATTTTATCGTTATTTTTATTTTATTTTAAAAAAAACTTAAGTATGTATTTAAAATGTGCATTTTAATTAATGATATATTCAGTATTTAATTCTAACCTAGTGTTAATCCGAGGGTGTAACTTAGCTATTTATAAAGCTTCCTCAATTCTGTGATTACCAATATTACGTACTGTTGCTTCTATTTTAACTGAAAAATTATTATCATTATTTTTGCATTTAATTAAATGCTTATGGAATGAGGATGCACGTGTTTTTTGGTATGCAGCGAAGAGAATGACAAAATTACACACACTGCACACTTTATAAACACCCTCAGAAACAATGATTATCCAACATCAATCACCCGACTTTTGAATAATAAGAAATCACGGAAACTACATAGACCCTTTAACACCTGTTTCCTGCAACTACCACATTTCAGTGAAATTATCACCAAAGAAATACATAGGTCTATTAACAAAGAAGGACTAGATATACAACTGGCCCACCCCGGATACTCACTACGTCAATACCTAACCAAGAAAAATAACAATACTATCACAACATGCACTCAAGCCAATTGCCCAATAAGATATCCAAACATATGCCAAAAAACTTACACTATTTATCGTTTAATTTGCTTAAAATGCCATAATTGTTATGTAGGAAGTACAGTCAGACCCCTCCACATCAGAATTAAAGAACACCTCAACACACGTGCATCCTCATCACATAAACATTTAAATGAAATTGATTAAGACAACTGAAGTCACGTCTATTCCGCATGGCGTTTAAACCCCCCACGTGGCACCATGATTACAACACCCAACATGGCGTTCTAACCCCCCACGTGACTCCTTGTTTACAACGTTCAAAAAATCTTTGAACCTCCAACATCGTGTTCATTTATAAAAAAAACGTCTCTGATAATAAAGTTTGTTTTTTTTTAAATTAGAATCAAATAATTATCATTTCACAGTGCAATAGCCCTCTAAATTAATTCAATACTATAAAATAAAATAATTTGTGCAATGCTTCAAGCAAGTTACAAAACACACACACACACACACACACACACACACACACACACACACACACACACACACACGTGCATATATATATATATGTATATATATATGCAAGGGTTGGACAAAATAACTGAAAGGCCTATAATCTTAGTATCATAATTTTGAAACTCTTATAAAAACATCGAACGTTTGTTATTCTCATATTCTTTGTTTCATTATTAATTTTTCCCGTCTTATTTTACTAAAAATATTGTTTTCTTAGAGATATCCTCTGAATAAATAAATCAAAATTCATTAACATAGCAGATCTATCAGACATTAAAAGAGGTCAAATTGTTGGTGCCCGTATAGCAGGCGCTTGTGTAACAAAATCCTTCTCGCTGAAGCAAAACTCAGAAAGAAGCGAAAACTGTCTGAAAGGGACCGCTGAACTCTTACAGGGATTGTTAAGAAAGGTAACAAGAATACAGTTCCAAAAATTATTGTAGAGTTTAATGTCTATTTCGAGAAGCTAGTTTCTTAAAATCTGTAAGAAGGGAGCTGCACAAATCGAATTTCACGTTAGGGATGCAATCAGAAACCATATTAAAATAAATTTGTTCGAAATTCTACGTGTTTCTATTATTTTATCTAACCTCTGCACACACACACACACACACACACACACACACACACACACACACACACATATATATATATATATATATATATATATATGTACAGGGGTTAGATCATTAAATATGTTTCCAGACATTTTTCGTATGGGCACTTTTATTGATAGTACACACATGAAACTCTAGTCCCCTTCGAAGTAATCTCCTCGGGCTGCAATCCACTTGTTGTACCGTTCCAATAACTTCTGGAAGGACCCATGGAAGTCCTCTTGTGTGAGTGTGTCAATGACCTTCGTCACAGCCTCTTTCATCTCCTCAATTGTCTCATAACGACGGCCTCTGTGCTTAGGGAATAACCAAAAATCACAGGGAGCAAGGTCTAGACTATAGGGAGGCTGAGGAACTGTCTTGATGCCCATCTCGGTCAAATAGTCTGTGACAAGGATGGAATTGTTGACTGGTGCATTGTCCCCGTGGAAATGCCACAGACCCGATTTCAAGAGTGCTGGCCTCTTCCGACGGACTCTTCCTGAACTCCCTTAAAACCTCAACATAGTAACCCTAACCCTAACCCTTTGTCCAATCAACTCTGGTGTATTGACTTCCTTACTCCTCCCACACCTCTCATCATCCCTCACAGACTCCCTGCCTTGCTTGAATCTCTTATGCCTCTCAAAAACTGATGCTCGATTCATGCAAGATGCTCCAAAAGCAGGGTGAAGCATTCCATACGTTTCTGTGGCATCATTTTTTCCAAGTTTAGAACAGAATTTTATTGCATATCTTTTTTCTAAAGTGTCCTCACGTCCAGATTGCATTTTTGAAATTCACCAGCTGTGACAATCCGGCTTTAGTAGGGTGTATTCCAATTGCTGATGTACCCGTTCATTTGAACCCAAAACCATAAAAATTGGTCAGTCATCTCACAAGATGTATGGCAATAACATACTGAATTTTCAAGAGTTACAACAATTTTAAATGCACGTATAAAAAAAAGTCTGGAAACTTATAGAAATCCCCACGTATATGTATATCACATTACTAATAATAATATTTTATAAACAATTTTGGCTTCAAGTACCTATCCTTAATTCAAATGATTCAGTTCAGGGCAAGTTTTATTCCTCTGCAAGGGATGCAGTCGACGTATTCTAAGTACCGCTGACAGACTGATAGATAGATAGATAGATAGATAGATAGATAGATAGATAGATAGATAGATATTATGACCTGCCCTCATTTGCTTAATTGATTCCGTTAATTGTTTAGCCTGATTTAGTTAATTGATTCGTTGATTTGCTAATTATATTCTGGGTAATGAGCGCATTCTTTTCTTCAGATCTGACACGTGTTTCTTATAAAAAAAAGGTTTTCAGTCGCTCGGTACACAACAATCATTAGACAAGGGGTTACTTGCGGGAACTAATTTTTTCTTCTTCTTTAGATGTTGTATAAGTTGATTGAATAGGCGCCTCCTTGGCTAGAATATAGGTTTATGTTCTTTGGAAAATTCAGCTATTGTGTTTCCAAGACAAATACGCCAAACAAGACTTTTGTTGTAAAGCTGCAAGGCAGACACTATTAACTCTACAACACAAAGCAACTTTGTATATAAAATATGGATCACATGTCTTACATGCGTCGCTTTGAATGAGTTGATCCGATTAGTATATTTTTTATTATTCGTTTTTTTTTTTTATGTTTAATATCTGTGATCTGATTAATTGAGTCTGTGTCACAGGAAAACCAAATCAAGAATCCCCGAAAAAAACTTCCATTCGATGAATTCTATAATTACTGACAAATAATCTACGATACTCCATTGGAAACGAGATCGCACAAAACAAATTAGAGATTGTTTGAAGTTACTGATGTAACAGTAAAGAACCTTTATTGAGTTTTTAGACATTCAGTCCAGAAATGTTTTGAAGAAGGGTTATTTATGCTAAATATTCTTTTTTTTTTTCTTCTGTTCTCTTCAGAAAAATCTAATGCTGAGTAAGTTGATTGAACAGGCAGCTTTATATCGAGATTAAGGGGTCATGTTCTTTTACAGATTTGCTTCCACGAATCCAACAAACGTGGAGGCACATTTGGTGGAACTGCTGTCGTCATAAAAAAATGGACTCAAAGAACAGTGTTCAATTCTGGGAGGAGGTTGTTAGCATTTTACCTCGCGCTAACGCCAAAAGAAATATCATGGATTCAGTTCTTCTCCATCCAGCTGTTGGTAATTCATTGGATAGACTGGGCTCTTTAGCCTCGTAGGTAGAAAAACCAACCGAGGAGAAGGAAAATGCTGTATTCAAAGTGTTGGCAGGACAGGCAAATGTCTCACTTTATGAAAGGAAAAGAATCGGAGACCTTTAATCAATCAGGGATTGTTCCTTGTTATTGGTAACCTAGTACAACCCGTTACATATTTGAAAGGAGATAGGAACAGCTAAGTAAACTTCTCACTGCCTTTAGAGACGCTAGGAATGGGTCATGCTAAACTCTAAAGAGTTCTGCTCCTGGCAAAATTATCGAAATTTTCCTCAGCATTGAATCGCTCAGTTGGTAGAGCGTAGAATACGCTGAGATTCCCAAAAGAGGTGTGTCTGAACTATAACACTAAAACTACACCGTAATTATTTGTGCATAACATGCACCCATATATAAAGCGAAACTGTAACTTTGAACGGCGAAATTTTCGTGTATAATATGCATTGATTTTTGGAATTTTTAGCAACAAAGTTTAACATAAGTTTGTTGAACTTTTTATAGGTTCGTACAGACTAAAAATAGGAATTTATATAGATTGCATTACCTCTAAAAGCACAAAACACAGGGATATGTACAAAAATGCTACTAGCTTGCAATGAAAATAAACTCATTAAGAGAAAGAGTTGTAAACAAACTATCTTGTGTATATTTCCATGTAACGGTGTTAAAGACATCTGTTTAGACTATCGGCATAACTTACCGTCGGTCATCCCCCGACTCGGAATATGAGGCGTCATGTGGTCAGAAAGATATTTTTATAATTGTCATATATAATGTGTACCCCATTTTTTTGGTTGAAAGACATATCGATATGTGCCTCTTATAGAGAAAAAAGTAAGTAGTAAATTGTCTTTTTTTTCAATAGATACTACACCGACATGTAAGGGAGGGGGTAACCCCTTTCCCTAGATTAATCCACTTACCCTTGATTCGTACTTTATAATGCTGAGTTTTAAGCAAGGAGGCATCAAGTAGCGTTTATTGAGTCTTTAGTACAACTCAACCTAATATTGAACCCCGGTCTCCCAGTTTATTGGCGAACTCAAAATTGTATGTTACATTAAATTAAATTCCAATTTTTTTGCTATCTAATCCCACCAATAGTAGTCCAATTTCAGAGTAAATATATTTTTAAATTTCACCAATTCTAAGGTAAGTTATCAAAATTCGATCATATATTGTGCAGTAAGCATGAAATAAATTGCCGCGTCTATATAGAAGCACCCTCGCTGTTCGAGCGAGCAGAGTGGTATGAACCCTTTCTACTACCAGTTCATATTTGATGGATTCTACACCCATGCTTTGGTGTCCAGAGTAGGCCTGCCCGTCTGGAAATAGTTAATGAATTACTGAACGAAAAAGAAATCAAAGTGTCTCGACGAGTTTTATTTATTGAACTAAGTTTGGCCGAAGGAAGGATGAATCATGAAAACGTCTTACAAATGACGATCGGTTTTTAATTAATTCCTTACCGGATGTACGATCAGTTGACATAAAACAATAAACGGATGGTCTTGCTTGTGTACTTCACTGTTTTATTTATTTATTTTTTTGATTCCAGTGCGTTTCAACTCTAGTTAGTTACTAGTTGCTTAACAGTGATGTCGAATAAATTTATGCTGACAGAACAAGGACACCAAAAAAACAAAAAACAAAAAATAATAAATAAACAAATAAATAAAATGATTGTTTTGCGAGAATATCATCTTCGAAGCAGACTGGTTAGGGACCTAGCAATGGTCCTATTTACCCAACCCCTCCGCTCGGGTAGGATATGACACAAGGTCAATTTTTTATGCGGAGTTTAACAGGTTTTGAATTCAGAGTTTTCCTTCTCCTAGACTATTTGCCTCACCAAGGCTGAAGAACCAAGTCTGGCCTACTATTTACCGATAGCTGGAGGGAGAATAATTGGATTCATACCTTTCCCAAGGGTATTAGTGCTATGTGAAATGCAATCAGTCTCGTCCAGGATTTGAACTGGTGTCACCGTGTCCATTTCCTACAACGATAACCCTTACACCACGCGACCCAGCAATGATTGATCAGATATGAAAAAGAAGTTTCTGCTTTTAACCAACGAAAATTTAAGAGTTCTAGCAAGAGTTCTATTTAACATTTTGGAACTGGTTTGAATTACGAGTTTATTTTCTCCTAGATTGGTTGCTCTTTTAAAGCTGAAGAGCTCAGTACTGCTCAACAAGTTATAGCATAGCTGTTGAGATAACAGATGGATTTAGGGCTTTTCCAAACACATCGGCAAAAGGTGAAACGCTAATAGCATTGGTCAACATTAGAACTCGCGTTGTTAAGTCTATTTCGTAGGACGATAAACATCACACAACACGAACCTTCAATGCGAAAGTTCTTCCAAGTTTTAAACACACACACACACACACACACACACACACACACACACATATATATATATATATATATATATATATATATATATATATATATATATGATGCAAAAAACAAATGTTGGGCCGAAAGGGCTTGGGCTGTAGATTATACCGACTGCATCTCTACTGAGAAGTAAGACCTCCTCCCAACGATTGTCCTGGATATGACATTAAAAAACATCATGGGGAGATTCCAGTAATGCTGGGGCTTTCGGGAATACGGGGAACCCTTTCATTGCCATAGTTCTCAAGTCTACTCATGCCCGGAGTGGTAATAACTGATAGGATCCTATGGGTGAAATAGAATTGTTTGACATTGAAACTGAGTGCAAACAAATGACTAATGATAAATTGAAGTGTTAGAAAATGAACTATTTGATTAATTAACTGTGTGTAAACAAGTGACATGTTTAATTGAATTGTGAGTGATACATAGGAATACTTGGAACTATTTAACTTGGTTGATTCATGCTAAATTGAATTGTAAAAAATATCATTGTTTGATCATTTGACTGTGCTTATCTACTAATATTTACATTTCCTATATATGATATATATATGTGTAAAAACAGGATTTTGGCATTAAATAACCAACAGTGGTTGATGTGCCATAAAACCAAACCAAACCAAACTAGTGTTGATAATAGAATCATTATGCTCGAATTGTAATATAACGATCCTAAATAATCATTCACGCCTCTAGGACCCTGTTGTGACCCTGCCGTGGTAAAAGTTGACGAACGCCAGAAACTCTGATTAACTACCCAAAGGGTTATTTACTACAACAGCTTGTAGGTAGTCGCCGGAAGAAAGTAAAAGAGCATGGAAACTGAGACGACCGCGTCAGCTAGACAGACAACCAACGTGTCCTGATAAGAAAAAGACAGCAGACACAGACTTGAATTTTTTTCCCTGGTTTTCTGCTGTATTTCTAATATGTTTGTCCGCTGGGTTGCGTCAAAGGTCCCCTTTGTAGCTCACCCGGAAAATTGGGGCTCGTAAACTTTCGTCTCCTAACATATTCCTGGCAGGTGTTCAACTGTCTGCCTTTACCTCATCACGTCTCGCCGACAATTGCCAAAAACGGGTCGTCCCCTTGCTTCCACTTGTTGTCTCATAGTTCCCAAAGGGTGGAACCAGGTTTGATTTCTGGAAAAAAAATTGATGCATAAAATTCACTGAGATTTCAAGATACAAATGGATTATCTAATCTCCGCCAGAAAACCAGACCTCGTGATTTTCCAAAAAAAAAAAAAAAAAAAGAAAAGAAAGAACCAGCCGAATAGTGGACATTGCCGTTCCGACTGACCACAATGCAAAACTGAAAAAAAAGGTTAAAAAGTGATAAATACTTAAGCCTAGCAAGAGAACTGGAAAAATTATGGAATATGAAAGTGACGGTGATACCACTTATGATTGGGGCGATCAGTACAGTCTCCAAAAGATTAGTACAGGGACTGGAGGACTTGGAAATAAGAGGACCAGTGGAGACAATCCAAACTACAGCATTGTTGAGATTGGTCAGAATACTGAGAAGAATCCTGGAGACTTGGGGAGACTTGCTGTCACTCAGACTCCAACAGAAAACCCTCAGCTAACACTGACGTGAAAAACTCTCAAATTAGAAAATTAATAATGCTATCGATTGATTTATTGTCAACCCGTCTAGGGTTATTATATGCCGAGATGTCTGGAAATCGCGTTCATATTTACATTAGTGTAGTCGTTTCATAAGAATGCTTTTGTGACTAAAACACTCCGGATTGGGGTGGACTTCCGATTAATCCACACTCTGCAAATCTCTGTAACTGAAACCTTCTCAGATACAGTTTAGATTCTTAATCTAAATTTCTGTTGAATATACTGACTGCATATTTGCAGAGAGGTAACCTCCCACTCACCAACGAGTGTCCTGATATGACCCTAAACAATCTGATCGTGAGGTTTCAGTCCTGGAATTTTAGGGTATGTGAATCATCTTGTCACTCTGCCAGCACAGATCTCTTTGACCCTGTCCCGCCACCTGTCTCTATCGTTCATCGCTCCCAGTATATCTACCCGGCTAAATCCAGTTTTATCTGGACGTCCTATCTTTGCTTGTCCATGTGAAGGGGTTTACAGGAGTATATCGTTTACGAGTTCGTCCCTACTTCTCCAGCAATGTCCTGGATGTCTGGTTCGTGTAACTTGGATAGTTTTCGTGATGGGTGGTAGGTAGCCTTACTGCTGTTGTTTTGTGGGGTGTTGCCTCCAGGACTTGGTCAATACAGCTCGCAATATTCTTGCGTAATTGCCGTCCAGATTTTTCTCCATATGTTTAGTTAGCGTCCATGTAGTGTATCCATCTATCAGCATCGACACGACCGTTGCTTGAAAATAACTGCGTTTTATTTTATCGGTCAGGTCTGACTTCCATATGACCGATAGTCTATCGATAGCTGTCAATTCCTTTGCTAATCGCGTGTTGATATCATTCTCGGTTGATGAGACGCTGCTTCTTGGGAAGGGGAACTTGTCCATTAGTTTCAAAGACCACATTTTAGTGTGGAGATGTCACCTCTTTGATTAAAGCACATGTATTCTGTCTTGCCTGCTTTGAAATGACGGGGCCTATGCCAGCATCTGCTCGTTCCAGACTATGTAGCAGGGATTCGGCCAGGGTGGGGGAATCTGCTAAAAGCGTTACTCCTTTATTACTATTTCTCCCTGGTGCACTTTGACCCGGAAGTGATAATATTTGTTAGGATCCCATTTATTAGTTGAATTGAAAAATGTAATCATTTTCCATACTTGAAACTATTTAACTGTGTACAAACAAATGAACTCTGGCTCGTCAGAAAAATAATGTTACCTACAAAAAATTCGTTAGCAAATAAAGTGTACCTGGTGGTGAAGCTCCTGTCTGAAGCTCTGTGTTGTGTGGAGTACCCTTTTATTGATATTGTTCTCAAATTCACTCTTTCCACGGGTCAAACTGTTCTCTCATTTACGAAGGATGATTATAATTAGTGACTTTAAATAATACAACTGTGTGGAAAATAATTGTATTACTTAGCTGTGCGCCCCCCAAAAAATAAATAAACAAAATTGAAAATAAAGAAACAACACAAAAAATAGATATGAACAAATAATGAATAGATATAAAAGAAGAGTTAGATGGACTGACATGCGATTAAAATAAATCAATCAATTAACACAGTAAAAATGATTAATTGATTTAACGGCAGGTCAACTGGTTTGGGTTTCTGTTGTATCAGCTTTCGTGAGTTATTGACTACTAAAACCATCCTCGCAGAAGAATATCTGTGATACTATACAACCCATAAGTGGAGGGATAAGGGGGTTCATACTTTTCCCAGGGATCATTGTCCGAAAGTGAACGTAATTACGTTACAGGAGTTCGAACTTGTTTTCTTGTATAAAATATACATATCATAATATGTATATTTTGTATACATCGGACATTGGCATGATGGTTAGAGTGTTCGCCAATAGCCCGGGAGACCTGGATTCAATACCAGGTTGAGTCATACCAAATACTAAAAAAATGGTACTTGATGCCTCCTTGCTTAACACTTAGCGATATACGGTAGGGATCAAGGTAAGAGGAGCAATTCAAAGAAAGGTGTAGTAGCTATCGAAAAGGGAAGCTTCGGGTCACCCTCGACTTAGGTCGGCCAACTTTACTTTACTTTATAAACAAGATCTGGAATTAAATAACCGACAGGGGTTGATATGCTGTAAAGCACAACCAACTAACTAACCAATCAACCAACCTAATGAAGGTAAGTTATCGCTTATTTTCCAATCCTGCTCTGTCCAGTTGTAGGAGTCCATCGAAGAACGTCACTTATGAATACGACCTTATTTCTCTAGCAATGCCCAATATATCTAGATCCTCGAACTTCGATGATTTGTTTGAAAGGAGGTAAGATGTAATATAGCTAGGGGTGTCATCGTAGTGTAATGGTTAAAACGATGGACTGCGAAATCGTAGTAAGCGAGTTCGTACTCCAGTCGCTCTATTACGTTCACTTTCGGGCAAATACCCTTGGGAAATGTATGAACCCCCTTATCCTCCCAGCTATGGGTTAAATAGTACCACTACTGTTTTAGGAGAATAGATTTGGGATTAAATAACATACAGTGGTTGATATGCCATTAAACAATGAAACCAAACCAAACCAACTAGCAATATAGCTAAAGAAAAAATATTCACATTTTTCAAATATATCCTAGGTTCCCTTTAATTTTTTTTTGTTTTTTGCGGGTAGGCGAGTTCTGCCTCGACTGTTAGGGATATACTCAGCGTATTCTAAACCCCGCTGACAAGAAGGGAATGATTGTTGTGATCACTGCAGTGACAGCGAGGTTATAAGGAAACTTGCTGTCACTTGATCTGCAAAGTAATTCATCCGATACTACTCGTTTGAGAATATACGGTGTTTTGCCATTGAAGCAAAATAAAACAAAAAAAATAAACAATTATAATAAACTGGATTGCTAAATAAACACTTGTCATTTCCTTCACAACCTCTCTGTTTAGTCGAGATAGCGAATTGTAGCTCTTTATTTTATAATTTATTTATTTATTTATTTTCTTTGATTTCTTTATGCATACTTGATTTAATTCGATTTAATTTACTCTTTGGCTGTTCGTTTCATTTTTAGTTTAATTACCTTCATCGACGCCAACATCGCCTCCCCCATTTCTTACTTTCTCTAAACAAAGCTTCTTTTTGATTTGATTTGATTTTCTCATTTTTCTTTTCTTTTTTTTTTTTAGTGAGCAAAGAGTTTTAGTAACTATAAGTGCCTTTTGTCTTGGGCTTATTACAAAAGACTTGTAGAAGGGCGCCGTGAAGCCTTGCGTAGCATTTTCATGTTTTTCGTTTCAGTTTCCATTCCGCGTTTTTTATATTTCTCTATTTACATTTCTTCTGTTTCTCTTCGACTTCTTTTTAATTAATTCTACGATTAAAATCTTCACCATTATCTCCTAAGTTTTACCAACAAAACCATTCTTCGAAATCTGGCTCGTTATATTTTAAGGGTGTCTACTTTGTTTTTCGTCAATAAGAGTAAGTTAAAATAAAGTATTTTAGTCTGGTATTCAAGGATGAAGAATTATAATTACAACTAAAAAACAATCAGACTGATGTTAAGACTAAAGTTCTGTAAATCTGGGGAGTTGGTGTATCCCTCTATTGACGTTACTCCCAGGTCAACTCTGATTCGGAGTGGTAGTATGAGGTTCTTATCTATAGGTTACAGAGATCTTTTTAAAACTAATTCTAATTTGATAGCACCATGGGAAAAGATCTTTTAAGAAATAACAACCCCAAAATATTAATATACAATGTATCCGATTCCCTGACCTCTCAGCTTAAAATAACCTTAGACAGGTTGACGTGCCATTAAAACCAATCTAATACAACCAATCTGATCCGGAGTCGTAAGACCTGCATTTTTGTGTAGATTGCAATACTTTACTGATTTAAACAGGTTTTAGTGGTACATTTTAATTGCACACACACACACACGCACGCACACACACACACACACATACACACACACACACACACACACACACATATATATATATGTATATATATAAGTAAATAACGTAAATGAATCCGAAAATAAAGAGAAAAATTGAAAAACAATGACAAGTTGAATAATCTGGATGGTGTGTTCATAAACAAATTCAGAAACGCCGTGTAGAAAGATTCTTCCAATGTTTCCTCGTGGCATAATGGTTAACGCTTTGCATAGTTGTTGTATTTTGACCTTCGGCCCGAGCAAACATGCCATTACAAAGTGATGCACCGGAAGGAAGTGACACATTCCAATGGCCAGTAATCGAAAGAGATCGCGCAGGTGGATTTGGCTGATAAAATTAACTATGGGTTAAATTGTACCGCTACTGTTCTTCTAGAAGAAAGGCTTTGGCATTAAATAACCTACAAAGAGTTGATATGCCATTAAACAAAGAAACCCAAACCCAAATGCATAAAACAATCCAATGCTCGAGGAAGGGGTTTTCCTGGCTAACCTGCTGGACCGCAGTCTTGAAGTAAACAAGTTCGAACTCCAGTAACGTAATTACGTTCACTTTCGGACAATGATCCCCGGGAAAAGTATGAACCTCTTTATCCCTCCACTTATGGCTTATATAGTATCATAGCTTTTTATCTGCGAGGATGGTTTTGGTAGTAAATAACAGACGAAAGCTGATATAACAGAAACCTTAACCAGTTGACCTGCCACAAGATAATTAATCATTTTTTATTGTGTTGATTGATTGATTTATTTTAACCGCATGTAAGCCCGTCTAACCGTTTTTTTTTTTTTTATATATCTATTCGTTATTTGTTCATATTTTTTTTGTGTAGTTGTTTCTTTATTTTCATTTTCTTCTGCGCGCAGTTAAGTAATACAATTATTTTGCACACAGTTGTCTAAAGTCACTAATTATAATCATCCTTTGTAAATGAGAGAACAGTTGAAAGAGTGAATTTGAGAACAATATTAATAAAAGGGTACTCCACACACCGCAATGCTTCAGTACAATTTAGTGTCATGCCTAAAACTCCATTTTTTTTTTTTTATCTAGGAGGGTGGGTCATATTCTTTTACAGGGGATGTAGTCACCATAATCTAAACTCCACCGTCAGGGCATCTTTTAAAATGTTGGTCTCTGATCTAAGAAGTCACGTGGTTTTAGTAGAATCAAGGTGTAGTATCTGTTCCTATTTATCATGTGTTAGTTTTTTTGATAATTATTTTTCATAATCAATCAATATTATTTCTAATCTCTTTCTATTTGGCCCTGTGTGTGACTTAGCAGAGACAACCAACCGTTTCCAGTTTTTGAGCTCGGAATTAAGAGTGATATCTTTTCATTTTAAAAATAAATAGAGACTTTGCCCTAATTACAATTATCCAAAAAGTAATTGAATAAACTGAATGCCCAAAATCAAATTTATCAGGAATGGATCTCGACACAACCTTAAAAAAAAATGAAAAAAATATTCAGCTTGATTCAATTATCATTGAGGATATGGTTTAGTTTGGTATTTTGCTTCAATGACACATCGACACTTATGGGTTATTTAATGCCAAATCCTATTTACACCCACACACGTAATATTTAAGCGAATAGTTTGTTTGTAAATTTATTCTTAAACGAGTTAGAGCACATTTGTTTGCACATAGTTAACTGGTTTCATGAATTGCAATTTAACACAAATAATTCCATCAAATATTGATCATTGTTAGCACTCAGTCAAACACTAATAATTTTACAGTTAAATGGTTATTGGTTTAACACTAATAATTCTCAGCGGAACTATAATAAGACTGTATTCCCTAGCGAGAGGAAAGACTCTTTCAATAGGGTTTCTTGGGTTTGATACTGAAGAATAATAGCAATAACAAGCGAAGATTGTAGACGGCACCCTACTCTACGACTCCAACGTCGAAGGAGCCTTCTATCGCACCTTCGATTTCCTGCTTCATTGTGCACAAAACGGAATCATTCTCAACAAGTACAAATTACAGTTCTGCCAGGACGTAGTGCAATTCGGAGGCCTTCAAATAACGTTTTCTGGAGTGATCCCTTCTGAGTCCATGCTGGTGATTATATTAAACTTTTCCATTCCAAGGAAACTCGCTGATGCCAGATCATGGCTTGGAATAAGTTGCCAAGGCGTACTCACTGGGACCAGTCATGCTCCCCTTCCATGATCTCGTCAATTGAGACTCACACTTGTCCTATATCATTTCTTCGTACCTCCAGATACAAGCTAGCCTTTGGGTATCCTAAGGTATATGAATCTCCCCAATTCTGTGATGAAGCTGGTTAGCTGCTGGGATCCTTTATCTAAGCGGACGGAGTGGTATCCTTATAAAACTGTTTTCTTTTGTTTACGTGGCACTTGAAGTGCCAACTAAAACGGTGACCCTGTATGGTGTGTCTCCCATTTACACTGAATTCAAGAGCCAGTAATATACGGTTCTTCGTGGTTTACCATTTTTTTGGGCAGTGATGACCATTGTGCTACAAAACTCTGTCTGATGGTGAGACTCCAGGTCTTCTCTGACCCGGAGTGGTAGCATATTTTAGGATCCCATCAATGGGTCAAACAGATGTATTTAAGACTTTTTTGTATTCGATGGGACCGAGTGCAAAACTTTTTAAAAATACACAAAAAATGTAAATATGAACGTTTAATAAATGCGATTTCCTTACCTCTAGGATTAGAATGAACAAAGACGTATTGATATGCCGTTATAAGAATTTTATGTGTTGTATGATAGTGGCCTGAACTACCAACCACACTTTCCCATAATGCATTAGACTATCTTGTTGATAGTTAAATACTGAATCCATATTTACCATATTTAACAACTCCTCCACTCGGGTAGGATATGATACAAGGTCATTTTTTAAGCGGAGTTTAACAGGTTTGAATTCAGAGTTTTCCTTCTCCAAGACTAGTTGAAGAAATCAGTCTGCCCTACTATTTACCCATAAATGGAGGGAGAATAATTGGATTCATACCTTTCCCAAGGGTATTAGTGCTATGTGAAATACAATCAGCCTCGTCGCCGTGACCATTTTCAACGACGATAACCATTACTCCACGGGCACCTTTAACACTGAATAGTTCGGTAAGGAAAGAGTACATGACACAAAAAGTTAAGCTGTAGCATTTAATATTTACCTATATGGAACACAATAATAATTTTCTGAATACTGAATAAAAGCACAATAGCTGCTCCAAGAATAATTTGATGAATGGCAGATGTTACACTTACGTAGTTCTGGTTTTCGTAAGGTGATTTGTACGCACGTGCTGCTCAGAGGCTGAAGGAGACATTCAATCAGTAGGACCATCTTGGTCATATAAGTGAGAGAACTCGCTTCTCAAACTGACACATGACCAACGGTCACGTGATTGTCGGAAGCTCCGCCCATGAATCACCAGAAAGAGAGACAATTACGTTTTGTTTCCAACACCGTTAAAATAGATCTATCAATTCATAATAAAGTTTTAAAGATTCTGAACAAATGTGTCCGTATCATTCAAACATGGTTACCTGAATTCCTTTTTACAAAAAATAATATTTTTTCATGAATAACCGATGATTACTTGGTAGTCTTCAATTTCCGTTTCTTTGTTCAATAGCGTATCGGTATTTGTCGTTCACCCTAATGATCGGACGAATGTGGCAAAAAGCCCTTTTTAGGTGGGTCCGGGAACAGGGCCGTATCCCAGACACGTCCGACGATTCCAAAAAATGCCTTCGACGCCATCAGCATTCTCCTAAAAAAGGGGCACCTCAAGCGTAAAGCAATAAACCTAGCCACCCGCAAGAAGAGGTTTAGAGCCTATAGGGACGGCTCCCTAAGACTCGAGGATGCCGGTGTTGGATCACCCGATATGGATGCCGATTTCCCGGAATCCATACCAGACGGCTTCGACCGAATGCCTTCGAAATCAAGACACACCCGACCAGATACGCGTTCAAGGGCATATCAATCTTCGTGGGTAATTTAATGCCAAATCCTTCGTGGTGCTATCTAACACATAGCTGGGGGTGGGGATAAAGAATCTATACCATTCTCAAGGGTATTAGTCTGAAAGTGATATGATACAAGCGTGACTTGTTTACTATGATATCACAGTCCAGCTCGTTCGCCACTACACCACGAAGACACCCACTTCATAGTTTTAATTCGATGTTTAATTTAAAAAAAATATAAAACACCATATTATTTCTGTATCCGTATTATAACACGTAAATGAAATTCGTGATCATTTCACTAGAAATTGACTTAATATAGATTCCTCTTTTGATAGAAACAAATTAAGGGAAACTTATAATTTTTTTTAATGCAATGATATTTAAAGAAGAATTAACATAAATAATATATTCATGGGCACTTTCAGATAAAAGTGTTAGTCGATTGGATGGATTGTTTGGGAGAGTTCGGGGTTAGGTTTGGTTTGATTGGCATATCAACCATTGTTAGTTATTTAATGCCAAATCCAGTTTTTGCAAACCCCTCACATGGACAAGCAAAGGTTGAAGGAACAGCTAAAACTTATCAACAATAGGTCTGTGCCGATACAAGATTTAGCCTGAAAGACCTGCCGGGAGCGATGGACGATAGAGATGGGAGGCAAGAGAGGGTCAGGGAAATCCATGCCAGCAGTACGACATGATGATGATGATGATATACACTTTTTGTTGATACATTTTTAAAAGAGCCTAAGCTCATTCTTTTGTACACAGTTAAATGGTTTCAAGTATTTCTGTCTAACACAAATATTTACATTGACTATTCATCATTTTTTGTACACAGTTAAATGGTTTCAAGTATTTCTGTCTAACACAAATATTTACATTGACTATTCATCATTTTTTGCACACAGTTAAATGGTTTGGTTTGGTTTTATTGTACATAAACCATTGAAGGTTATTCATGGCCAAATCTTCTTTATACATATAGATTAAATATATATGATTTGTAAACACATCTTGTTAACAACGTTTCTAAACAAGCCTAAGCTCATACATTTGCACTGTTAAATGGTTCCAAGTATTGCTTCGTATCACTAAAATTTCAATTAGACATCAGTTATTTGTTTACCCTCAGTTAAATGATCTAACAATTCTATTAAGCATTTCATTTGTTTGCACTCATTATAGATGTCAACAGTTCTATTTGACCCATATATAGGACCCTTTCAGGTGTTACCACTTCGAGCCACTGTGGACCTGGGAGCGATGGCAATGAATGGATATTCTGCATTCCCCAAAACTCCAGCATAATTGGAACCCCACCGTCAGATTGTTTAGTGTCATACTCAGGACACTCGTTTGGGGAGGCTTATTCTGTATTCTGGACCATCTGGGTCAAGCCTATACCAACTGTATTGGTTGACCCATAAACAGTGATGATCTAGTTAGTGTTTACAGTCATTGCATGAGATATTGAAAGTGGAGTGTGATAGGGCGTTAATCATTATCATCATCATGTCGCGTTTGCTATCAGCACGGATATCGCTGATTCTCTCTCGCCACCCCTCCCTATCGTCCATTGCTTCCGGCAGGTCCTCAGGGCTACATCCCGTATCGGCACAGAGCCGCTGTATGAAGGTTCGAGATGGTCTTTCTGCCTTTGCACGTCCATGTGAAGCGGTCCACAGGAGTACATCACTTATGAGCTCATCCCTACTTCTCGAGCAGTGTCTCGCATGTCTGGTTCGTCTAATTCTGATAGTTTTTGTGATGGGTGCTAGGTGGCTGTAAACCTGCTGCTTTGTGGGGTGCTGTGTCCAGGACGTTGTTCAATATTGCTTGCAGCATTCTTGTGTAGTTGCCGTCAAGTTTTTTCTACATACGTTTAGTTAGCGTCAATGTAGTGCATCCATATAGCAGTATCGACACGACCGCTGCTTGGAAGAAACAACGCTTCATTGTATCGGTCAGGTCTGAATTCCATATCGATAGCTGTCCATGCCTTTGCTAGTCGCGTGTCGATGTCAGTCTCGGTTCATGAGACACTGCTCCATATGTAGGTGGACTTGTCAACTAGTTTCAGAGAGCTACCGTTTAGTGTGGAGATGTCGCCTGTTTGATAAAAACACATATTCTGTCTTGTGTGCATTGACATGGAGGCCGATGCCTGCAGTGGCTCGTTCCAAACTATGTAGCAGGGTTTCAGCCTGGGCGGGTGCATTTGTTAGAAGTGCTATATCATCGGCGTAGTCGGCGTCGGTAATTGTTTTTGCGAGGTACCTTCTGCTTCTTTCTTTTGTTAGCTTGAAACCGTTTTCTATGATTTTATCGATAGGTATTCTAAGCCCGTAGTCTAGACAGAAGATAAAGAGGTAATAGCGTTAATATAATACTTAATTCATATAAAATTTGTGTTATTTTTATTAATCTGTGTATTAATTTGTGAAATATGTTCCCAAACACGAGTTTAAGAAGGAAAAATCAGCAGGAGTGATGATAAGTGGTATATATCAATTGTTTGGTGTACTGTTCCATATGTTGATCACTCTGTGGTAAAGGTTTCGATTTTAGACCCACCGATTGCAAATTTCACTGTTCGACTGGTTCATCACTCTTTGGTGAAGGTTTCCATTTTAGCCTTGCCGTATAAGTTGACACCTAGTTTTCTTGAGATTTTCTTTCTGGCTAAAAATGTCAATTTGTACGACGCAAGTTACCGTAAATAAAACGTTTTTCTTCTTTGTCATAAAAAGCAACGTCTACGAAACGAAGGAAGACTAGTTCTTATCTGGATATCTTTAGACAAACTGTTTTAATCAATGCATAAAGATTAGTTTGGGATAATTGTTTTGTATTTATTGGTTTATTTCATCAAAGAATATAAACTAGGAGTTCCCCATCCTTACTCAATTTGTTTCAGTATTTTACAATATAACATCTTGTTTTCAGATTGTATTCACTTTAATCCTCACATGTTTTACATTGTATCTATACTTTTGTGTTCTATGTAGGAGGCGCATGTGGTACAACGATCATTTTAGTTGAAAATGAAATCGGCCACTCGAGTTCGAGTCCTGGACAAGGCTATTTGCATTTCTCAGAGTGCTAATACACTTGGGAAACGTACGCATCCAACTATTCTCCCTCCAGCAATGAGTAAATAGTAGGGCATATTGTGCTTTTTAATCATGGTATAACAAATGGTCTCGGAGAAATAAAACTTGAAACGCTTAAAAAGTGATCTTGTGTCATATTCTGCTTGTGCCGAGAGTTTGAATCAATACATGAACCTTTGCGTCCTTCCTATAGTTTTTTTTTTTTACGCAAATCTAAGTTCTTCGTCTTTATGGCCTTAAATAACAGCACGGGAGAAGAAGTTTGAAGGAATCTATGCACATACTGTGCTTGGAACTCTCAATCAGCAGACTTATCACAAGCATTAAGATCTTATAAAAGGAGAAAAAAGGAAAAGAAAATTAATCTAAAGAAAATAATCGATAAATGTGACGTTCCAGAATTATGACAAAAGAAGCAGGAGAAATTGAGAAAGTTCAACTGGCTTGTTCAAATATTTTAAATTTATTTTTTCATAAGGTTTTTCAGTCACTTTTCTGAAAAATTCTGACTTGTATTTTCTTTCGTCTTAATTCTAATTGCTTCGTAACGCAATTCTCTTTCACAGCAGCAAGAAAAAAAAATGTGCGTATCAGGAATAAGAATAAAGAATAAGCTCCTGGTGATACTTTAACTCGCGTCTCTTGTATTTTTTGCTAGCAATAAAGATTTTTATTAAAAAATTGTTATTTCTTAATATCATAGCTCTTGATTGACTGATGACATTAAAACAAATAATTTGATAATCCAAAAGGAAAATATCGTAATTCAAGCTTTTTTTCGAAACTGTAAAATTTCGTTTTGAAAGTTGATAGTTGTAAACCCAGAACTCCTATTTTTAAGTCAAATTAATGAAAATGATTCATTTTTGTCAAAGTTTATAACAGTATTATTTACTTACCCCAGTATATTTTTCTGGTTTGAGGCGTTATCTGGACTTTTATGACACCAACAATGCTCTTGCAGCTCAAATAATAAGACCACAAGGAAGTAGAAGTAAGCTTATCCTTTATTCTTCATATTTACCAACCCCTCCGCTCGGGCAGTATATGACACAAGGTCAATTTTTAAGCGGAGTTTAACAGGTTTGAATTCAGAGTTTTCCTTCTCCTAGACTAGTTGCCTTACCAAGGCTGAAGAACCTAGTCTGTCCTGCTATTTACCCATACCTGGAGGGAGAATAATTGGATTCATACCTTGCCCAAGGGTATTAGTGCTATGTGAAATATAATCAGTCTCGTCCAGGATTTGAACTCGTATCGTCGTGTTCATTTCCAACGACGATAACCATTACACCACGGACACCTTTATTCTTCTCGATTCGTTTTATTCCTTGTTGTACTACCCAGACAAAAACTTTGGAATGTTTACAGTTAGGGAACATTTCACCTTGTTCTTTTTTTACTACACAGTAAATAGATTACTGACAGACGAAGCGCAATTTTTAAAAATTTTATTGCTGAATATTCTGGTTTTATAAGGTATCTTAAACTAACTTGATTAAATTATTAAAATTAATGGTGTATTTTTTCAAGGCCATGTCTAGAAAAATATAATGGAACAACCAAATGTTGAGCAAAATATAATGAAATAACCAAATGTTGAGCAGTATATTATGGAATAACTAAATGTTGAGCAAAATATGGAATGATGTCCTAACAGAAGACTTTTTCGTCTTATGCATTATCAGTTTATTTACAGCTAAAAAAAACTAATGTAAAGATCCTCTTAGTGTGCTGATACTATGATCTTTCCAGGGTTTTAGATGTGATGACCTGAATGAGTTGCGATAAAAATAAAAATAAAGAAAAAAATTGAATAGGGAATATGAAAGGTGATACTAGTTATGATTACTAATATTAGGTTAATTGAAATGTCAGAGATAAGATAAGGTGATTCCAGTAATGCATTGGCGTAAGTACCGGATACAATTCCTATGAAAAGGTGAATCGAACGGTTTTTTTGAGAAAACGCAACAATGTGCCGGGGAAAGTCGAAGGATATTCACTAAGTGTCCTACTGAAAATGTTGTGATAAAATAACAAAGACGAAGAAATGATTTTGAATTTTACCTATATGCAAGCAGCAAAATTTATGATTAAATAACACTAGCCAATGTTAGGAGTAACAATCACGAACAGAATGAGGTGCGTTGAAGAGAAAACCGAGGTTTTTACGACTATCTCATAGAAGACAAGAATTAATTTTTAAACCTATTATTTGTTTTCTTTTAATCTTTTCTCCAGACACACTCTTAACGAGTTGACAATTGTTTTCATTATCTATCTATCTGTCTATGTGTGTGTGTGTATGTGTGTGTGTGAGTGAGTGTGTGTGTGTTAAATTAAGTATACATATATATATATATATATATATATATATATGTATATATATATATGAATAAGTTTGATCAAATTAGATAGATACTTCGAAAATGTTCGATTTTCGTTCATTCCCTTAAAGATGGCTCCAGTTGGGCCAGAAAGTACTTGGAAATATACGGTGCCTTCCTTAATTCCTCCCATTCAGAAATGAAAAGAAGCATCCGAAGATTTGAATAGTTTTTGTCCTATTTAATCAAACATGTCTAAAAAGAAAATGCTGCTTATATATATATGTATATATATACACGGTGTCGCTGAAAAATATGTATGTAAATAAATAAAAATAGATATATACGTTTGTAAGTATCTATGTGTTGTACGCCCTACATAAATATACATCCTCCTCCATAAATACATGTCAACGAGAGCGTGAGACGGAGTTAACCAAATCAGCGTGACACAGTCATGTGCGATACCATCAGTGTAGTGGACGGATAGCCACTTCGCCACTGGACTCACAGCTTCTTATCAACTAACTACTGTTTAACCAGGTTCACTTGTATCTTGTTTCTATAACTTATATATATATATATATATATATATATATATATATATATATATATATATATATGTTTTCTATCAGCCTTTTTGCGTTCCCCGTGTCTTTCTTTTGTCAGCATCACAACAATATGCGTGCGTAAACAGGTACATATATATATATACACAATGTCGTTGATATATATATATATATATATATATATATATACAAACAGAAAAATAGATATAAGTATATAGTTGTCGGAGAATTTTGTAAATATATTTTACCTTTATGAAGGTTATTCAGTTTTTTAAATATTCTTTGTCTGTGAGAATGTTCATCCGTGCGATCAATTTGCTCGAAGTGGTTTTGTATTTCGGTGGAGATTTCTTTCGTTGTCTATATAGAACTACACCGAAAATCATCGCCAACTCGAATAAATGTTCTACATTGATGAACTTGCTCACTGACAAACCATATTCAAAAACCCGAATAAACTTAATAAAATTTATATATATATATATATATATATATATATATATATATATATATATATATATATATCGTAACTGTTATATATATATATATATATATATATATATATATCGTAACTGTTATAGTCGTAAGAAAACAGACCCGACGAGCAAAGTACAACTCCTGAAATAAACTGTATTTCACTTTGTGTTAATGTCCTGTGGAAAGGCATGCATTCTTCTCTTGTCTTTAAGGACAATGAGTAAATATTAAGACTAATTAGGCTTTTTAGCTTTCGTCGGGCAAAAAGTCTAAGAGAAGGAAAAACTCTGAATTTCAGTTTTTCCCTTGAACATTACAAAGAAAAATGAACATCCTCGTACAGGGTTTGAACTCGGGTTGCGATTTCCATTTTCTAGGATAATAATCTTTACGCTAAGATTTTGCCAATACTCTTGGGAAAATATGAGTTTATCTCTCCTTCTTCCCCAGATACAAGTAAATAGTAGCAAAAACTGGGTTCTTGCCTAGGTAAGACAACCAATCTAGGAGAAGTAAAACCCTGAATTTAAAATTTGTGGAGTGTTGTTCATGGAGAATCTGTTCTTTTGACCGTTCTTCTCTTATCAACTCATCTAAAAAGTATGGCTCGTCCTTAATAAGCCTTCACTGCTATAAACATAATCACCTTTTTAGCAGTCTTGCAGTCATCATCTTTTATTGGCCTGTTGGCTATTCATGTTATGCGCCCAATGTAACACATTCTTTTATTATCAACTCATCCCAAAAGGTTTGCTTGTTCATATCGTAAAAAAAACCCTTGTATGAATAGTTCAACAGCTTACATCTTTTAATGAATATATATATATATATATATATATATATATATATATATATATATATATATATATATATATATAATAAGACCAGGATCTTGTATTTAGAGGAATATTCTACACTCAAAACGGATATAATTAGGCATTGTCTATTGATTTTGGGGACAAAGAAATTGACACAAAAACACATATCAGGGGAATAAGGTACTGTGGTATCAGTAATATATTCTTTTTCTTAACAAAAACTTACATATGAGTCTGTTTAGAAAGTAAGTAGGCTGATCTTTATCAATAGAAAGTTGTAAAACGATTTCTTTAATTTTCAGTTTAGCATCTCTAATTGAAAGACGGCCAATAATCGAGTTTATTCATCACCTCACATTCTCACCAAGTTAGAAGAAAAGGACACACAGTAAAAATCATTCTATTTTGCTGAATATCTTTATGGCGATCAATACGTAATACCAAAATTAATAAATACGCCCCCCCCCCGCTTCTGCGTCGCGCAGAAACTCATATCTCTGCATTGTGACACGAACGCTTAATATTTATTATTCATTCATCGTCCATTTCCTCCCAAAAAGGTTTCATGAAATTATTCTGTCTTCTGTTCCATAGTTGATATATGAAACTTATAAGATTATAAGAGTTATAAGATTAGAGTATGCTAGGGAGATTATTTCTAATTTACTTTTAGCTTTTACACTGCTCTGCTGGTAAACATTTGAGCACTTTTTGACTTATCAAGACTTTTTAAACGGACATTTCTTCTCATTTGTTCTTTATATATATATATATATATATATATATATATATATTAAATTCTAATTTCTTAAATTGTTTTTTGAATTAATGCATTAACATTATATTTATTAATATATAATTATATTTCTACCTTAATAAATATATATATATATATATATATACATATATATAGAAACGAGGTGCCTTTAATAAGTTTCCACACTTTTTTGTACACGCATTTAAAATTGTCGTAGACCCTTGAAAATTCACTATGTTATTGCAATACATCTTATAAGATGACTGACCAATATTTATGATTTCAGGTTCAAATGAACGGCTACATCAGCAATTGGAATACACCCTACTAAAGCCTGATTGTCACAGCTAGTGAATTTCCAAAAATGCAATCTAGACGTGAGGACACTTTAGAAGAACGATATGCAATAAAATTCTGTTTTAAACTTGGAAAAAATGCCACAGAAACAACATATGGAATGCTTCAGACTGCTTTTCGACCATCTTGCATGAATTGAGCATCAGTTTTTGAGTGGCATAAGAGATTCAAGGAAACCAAGAGAGTCTTTGAGGGACGATGAGCGGTGTGGGAGGAGTAAGGAAGTCAGAAAACCAGATTTGATTGACCAAATAAAGAATTTCATGGATAAGGACCGTCGTGTGTCTATAGAGACAATAAGTGCACAGTTTGATGTCAGTGTGGGAACTGTACACACAATTATTCGCGGGGAACTGAAGATGCGGTAGATTTGAGCGAAGTTATTCCTAAGGGTGCCCAGAGAGGATCAGAAAGAAAGACGTTGTCATAACAGCAAGGAGATGGTCGAGCCGATCAATTCAGATCCCGCAGTTCTTGATGCTCTAGTTACCTGCGATGAAAGCTGGATCTACTGCTATGACCCAGAGACCAAGAGACAGAGTTCCCAGTTGAAGCACGCTGGCTCTCCCAGACCCAAGAAGGCCAGGCAGAGTAAATCCACCCACAAACTTTTGATGATAACCTTTTTTTACAGCACTGGCATGGTCTACGTGCACTGGGTTCCCACTGGACAGACAGTCAACAAGGAATACTATGTTGAGGTTTTAAGGGAGTTCAGGAAGAGATTCCGCCGGAAGAGTCTAGCACTCTTCAAATCGGGTTAGTGGCATTTCCACCAGGACAATGCACCAGTCAACAACTCCATCCTTGTCACAGACTATTTGGGGATCAAGACAGTTCCTCACCCTCCATATAGTCCAGACCTTGCTCCCTGTGACTTTTGCTTATTCCCTAAGCTCAAGAAAAAACATAGAGGATGTCGTTATGATACAATTGAGGAAATGAAAGAGGCTTTGACGTAGGTCATTGACACGCTCACACAAGAGGAATTCCATGGGGCCTTCCAGAAGTTGTTGGAACGGTACAACAAGTGCATTGCAACTAGAGGAGATTACTTCGAAGGGGACTTGAGTTTTATGTGTGTACTATCAATGAAAGTGCCCACACGAAAAAAGTCTGGAAACTTATTTAATGAGCCTTGTATATATATATATATATATATATAAGTTAGTTAGTTAGCGACCATAGTCGAGGGTGACCCGAAGGCTCCCTTTTCGATAGCTACTACACCAAGGTGTAGGGGAGGGCGCTACTCCATTCCCTGGATTGCTCCACTTTACCCTTGAACCGTACCTTATAATGCTGAGTGTTAAGCAAGGTGGTATCAAGTTCCATTTTTAAAGTCTTTGGTATGACTCGACCTGGGATTGAACCCAGGTCTCCCGGGCCATTGGCGAACACTCTAACCGCTGGGCCAATGTCCCGGAAAATTCAATTTTTGCATTCTCTTTTTGCCAGAAGCAATGTAACCATCTCTGGATTATATTCAAATATATAACTGTTGGGGAGTTAGATTTGGCTTGTTTTCCAATTTATTCAGAATTCTACGTTTATTTTCAGCGCCTTTAGCTGAAACGAGTCCCTGACAAATATCAGATACTTGAAATTATTCGCGTTTATTCTGACAGTTTGAAATCGTCGCAATAGTTGTTCACGACTTATGCGAATGTAGTGTAATCTTCTCTATCCTTTCTGGTTAAATTCATACACTTCTGTCTTTTATGAAAGAGTGACGTTTTTGAACTGAAAATTTCTGTAAGAAGTTTAACCGCTTTGGTAAATGTTAATTTGCTTGTTTTACAGGGTAAGAAATAGTTCACAAATTTGGTGTGCTCTCTGTGTGTCTAGTTTTCGAAGTAGTAAGCGAACCTTCTTAGATTCCACCTAATTCACGCAATCTGTGGTGTATAAATCCTTAAATCATCTAAAATAGGAGGCAAATGTTATATCCTCGTCCAAAGAATATGTAAAATTGTTTATTGCGCCCCAGATCGTGTTTTGAGAGAACTAATTTTTGTTTTCACTTATTTATCCCCGATTCGTAAGTTCAAGCAAGTTTCTTTGTTCTTGTTGAGTTTGAAGTAGAATTTCTTCGAGTTTTTGTTGTCTGGTTTCTGATTGTTTTTGTATTTCAAGCCGTTTTTTTGTATATCCAGCTGAAGTTGATCCAGTCTTTTTTGCTGTTCAAGTTGGAACTTAAGAAAATCGAGCATTTAAACTCATTCGTGTTTGTCTGTGTCTTTTTAGGGTTAAACCGAATTAAAATTTAATTGAGGTGAAAAATGTTTTTTTTAATAAAAAAAAGAACTTACTTTTTTTACTCACTCAGAAAATCGTGATTGCTTTTTTTAAATAATAAAAAAAAACTTTAATTTCTTATTCACTCAGGGAATAAGGAGTGCTTTTTAAACAACAAAAAACCTGAATTCTCCAAGTTTAGCCGTTCGCGCTCAAGTTCAGTGTAAGTTAGTTATCCTTTTTTTCTCGTTCGGATTCCTTTTCTGAATTACCAATTACAAAGTGTGACGAAAATAGAATTTCGTGTGTCCAATGTTGAACCAATATTGACAATTTCAATGTAGTCCTTTTGGGCTCCTCAAGGGTCCTCAAGGATCCTGTTGTGGCCTTGTTGTGGCCTTGTTATGAGCCAGAAATAAAAACACAAGAGAGGAATTGAGTTAAACAAATATGTTAACAAAGAAGAGTTGCAAACATATACAAATCAGAGGGTTACCGGCGAGACTATTCTATTTCCCTGGAATATTGCGCTCTGCCTAAGAGCATTATATACTGCTATTTATTGCTGAGACAGTTGATGCGTGGGTAAATTATCATAATTTATATATATATATATATATATATATATATATAAGTGTGTGTGTGTGTGTGTGTGTGTGTGTGTGTGTGAAATAACTGGATCCCGATCCACTGAATACAGAAACAATAGATATGCTTTTTATGGAGGAAAAAGCTTCGATTCTTTCCTGTTCCTGGATCACCTTTATGCCTCGAGCAGTATGGGATACAAGATCAATTATTTCAGCGGAGATTCACTGGGGTGAATTTAGAGCTTTCCTTCTCCTAGACAGGTTGCCAGACTAAGGTTTAAGAAAATAGTCTGCCCAAATATTTTACCCATTGCTGGAGGGAGAATAATTGGATGCATACTTTTCCCAAGAGTATTAGCCCTATTTAAATTGCAAACAGCTGCATCCAGAATTGGGTCCTGGGTCGCTTAGTCCATTATTATTTGTTACTTGAAACTATTAAACTTTTTTCAAATAAGTGATTTTTATTAAACAGAAATAATTACTTGAAACCATATAATTATTCGTATTTGATTGGAATACGCCTAGGCATACAACCGTGAGCAAATTATTTGTATTAGGAATAGTTGGTATCATTGATATCAGTCGACAGGGGCTATTGAGCACATCGACTGCGTCTTTGTAGAGGGTAAGACCCTCCCCATAACGAGTGTCTTGGATCGGATAATAAACACTCTGATAGGGTAGCTTAAAGTAATGCTAGAACTTTGGGGAATGTAAAGTATCCCTTCATTACCATTGCTCACCGGTCATCTCTGGCCAGGAGTGGTAGCACCTGATCGGATACTATTTATGAGTCAAATAGAATTGTTTGACATTTAAACTGTGAGCAAACATAACTTATTCTAAACTGAATAGTTAGAAATTGAACTGTTTGATCATTTAACTGTGAGTAAACAAATGACTGATGTTTGATTGAACCGTTTGTGATACGTAGTAATATTTGGAACCATTCAACTAGGTGCAAAAGAATGAGTTTAGGCTCGTTTAAAAATGTTATCAACAAAATTTTATCCATTTCAAGCTATTCAGTTTAGTCAAACAGTTCTAATTCAAATAAGTTTAGCCTAAGAACAGTTTCAATGGCAAAAACTGTTCCATTTCAAACAATTCAGTTTTGCACAAGAACACAGTTTAGTTCTATTTGACCCATATATAGGACCCTATCAGGTGCTACCACTTCGAGCTAGAGTGGACCTGGGAGTACTCTGCATTCTCCAAAGCTCCGGCATCACTGGAAATTCACCATCAAATTGTTTAGTGTCATATCAGGACACACATTGGGGGAGTTTTACCCCTCTGCAGAGAAGCAGTTTGTGTATTCTACAGCCCCAGCGAACTGGGTAATGTTGATATACTACAGAACCAAACCAAACCAAACCAAACCAACCTAAATAATATGTATTTAATATATATATATAAAGAGGATTTGGCATTGAATAACCCACTATAAAGTAAATATAAATGTACTATGAACGCAATTCTCGAACCAATATGCCTAAAACATTCCGATTGGGTTGACATGCCGTTAAAACTAATCAATCAGTTAGTCAAACGGGAATTTCGAGAGGTAAATGTGAAGTGAATGTTTTCATTCATATTCAGGTCAACAAATAATTTTTATAATTCTTTAGATTTACTTTCTGAATATCATATTTTGAAATCACAGGTAGAGAAAATGAATAATCCATCAGAGCTTATTTGATTGAAGTTGCCGATCACCAGTTGCCTTGGCTAAACACGGAGCCAACACAACTCAACATTAATGGAAGAAAGAACAGAGGGGGGAAAAAAGAAAAGAAAGAGAGTTATATATGAATTTTGTATTGCATGCAACGAACGAAAATGTAATAACGCTAATAATGTGTGTGCTTTTTTTATGCGTGTCGGTTAATTTTTTTTTGTATGGATTGCCGGAAGTGATATTTTTCTCATTTGTGGTGAGAGATTGAAAGCGGAAGTAAGATATATAGATGATGGACTATATGGATAAAGTACGTTGCACCAAGAAGTAGAAGAGCGCAATAAATAGAAAGACGAACAAAGAGACTGAAAGAAGAAGATAATAATAATAATAATAATAATAATAATAATAATAATAAGAAGAAGAAGAAGAAGAAGAAGAAGAAGAAGAAGAAGAAGAAGAACGCATAAAAAATAGAATTATTGATGGTGGGTGATGTGGGGGGTTTGAAAAACGTGAGAAAGAAGTATGTCAAATATGATAATGCAAGTAAGAAATTTAGAAAAAAGCTCAATCATGAGATATAGATGTGAATTGGAGATAGTGGGGGATATACAGAGAAAGATATACAGAAAGAGGGGGGAATGAGGAGGGAAAAGAAAGATGAGCAAGACAAAGAGGGAGACCAAGAGAGAGAGAGAGAGAGAGTGTGTGTGTGTGTGTGTGTGTGTGTGTGTGTGTGTGTGTGTGTGTGTGTGTGCGCGTGCGTGCGTAAAAGAGAGAGCACATTAAGATAGTAGGAGCGAATTAGAGCTAAAAGAAGGAAAGACAGACACGAGAGAAGAAGAGAAATAGAGAAGAAAAGAAAGAAGAATGGGAAGAGAAACTGAGAAAAGGGAAGAGAGACAAGGGGGGGGGAGTTGTATAAAAAGACTCAGAGGGACATGAGGAGTGAGGTGAGGAGATGGTAAGACGAACAAGGAAGATAGAGACATGAAAGAGAGAGAAAGAGAGAGAAAGAGGGGGAAAGGAAGAGAGATAAATATATATATACAAGGAAAAATTACAGGGGGAAGTGGGGATAGAACAGATAGGGAGAATAAAGAGAAAAAGGAAAACGTAGACGAGGGAAAGACTGAGGAAAGATGAGAAGGAAAAAGCGTGAAAGAAAGAAAGAAAGAAAGAAAGGGAAGAGTGTGGGAGAGAAAAGGTAAGGATATGAACGAGGGATAGAAAAAGAGAGAGTGATAGAAAACAAGAGAAGAGGGAATAAGAAACAATACAAAGAAAGAAAGAAAGAAAGAAAGAAAGAAAGAAAGAAAGAAAGAAAGAAAAAATAAAGACAAAAAACGAAAAAAGATCAGTTGGAAAAAATAACTAAATAAATAAATATTTAAATAAATATGCTAAAATGAAACGAAAAGGAAATAATTTTCGTTATTGTTACTGGCAAATGACATTTTTAGTCTTAAAAAAAATTGAATTACAGAAAGTAAAAAAAAAAACACTTTTGTGAATAAAAATGAATTACAAAACTAAATAACTTTAAGAGAATTGTCTTACTTTGAAAGGTTCTCTTCCGCCCAATCCGTCAAGAAACAGGAATTATAAAAAAAAACCTAAAAAAACTAGTAAAATAGCACGAAGCAATTAAATTCCATCTATGGTAGAGTGTAACGAAAATTAACCCAAATTTTGCACACTCTAACGTACAGGTCATTCAGGTCATAGTTTGCTTTACAGTATCGATTGTTTCAATGGGGTCACTCATCAAACAACTGATCTGGCTCATCGTTGCTTAACATCAATGATCTCCCGGTAAGTTTTAATTTGAATAAGAAGTTGTTATAAATCAATTATAATGAATATTGTTGCGTTCTGGTTAATGAACGCTTGTAATATTAAATAAAGGACAAACCACGATATGAGAGGGAATAGAGATATATTCTCAGGAAAAAGTATATACAATAGAGAGACTATTAGTAGACAAGAACATAGGATTAGTGAATTCAGAATAGAGATATAGTCCAACTACAGTACTGGCTTCCGTTATTATGGTAACAAGTAAGGTGATCTAGTGCGATCTCCAGTCTCCAACGCTCTAATACTATTCCTATAAGAAGCTGCGGTATTTGTTCCACACCCCACCGAACGTGAAAGTGTGGCACAAGGCCTTTTTTTGGTGGGTCCGGGCGCAGAGCCGTAGCCCACACGCGCCCGGCATTTCCCAAAAATGCCTACGGCCCCGTCGGCATTCCCCTTATTAGGGGCGCCTCAGGCGCCGGGCGATCAACCCAACCTCTCGAAGGGGGTAATAGCCTGGGGGGAAGGCTCCCTGAGGCCGAAGGAAATTATCCAGCTGCCGAGACACACTCGGCCAGATCCGCCCCGCAGCCAGCACGGCCGGCTGAAGTGCAACCCGACAACTGAATCAAAAGGCTACTTCTGGTCTGCCCTGGTATTAG
The DNA here is from genome assembly GCA_963585895.1 of Sepioteuthis lessoniana. Lineage (NCBI taxonomy): Eukaryota > Metazoa > Mollusca > Cephalopoda > Myopsida > Loliginidae > Sepioteuthis > Sepioteuthis lessoniana. Next base: position 41,703,237 of record OY757931.1, read on the forward strand.
TAGCTATATATGGCAGATGGACTAGTTCATTGTGTGGAAAAAGGTGGGTGATACCCAACAAATATAAATAGAAAACAAAATAGTGGAATAAACTTTTATTTCCTTCATTATCAAATTAGTACGATATGTCAACCTTTGCTGGGTTATTTAATGCCAAAGTTCATTTTTCTTTTTCAAGCATTTTTATGATTTTCAGCATCCTATAATAAAAGTTTGTACGTATTTATTGTTTCAAATAACTCTTCTTCGGGCAAAGTATTTGCACACAGATAGGAGATTTCAAGAAATCTGATCGAGTAGTTATAAGTGGCACACACTAATATATTTTCAAGTGTTCATATCTAATACAAATAAGCTGTAAATAGTTGTATGTTTTCAAGCATTCATGTCTAATAAAGTAAGTTGTAAATTGCTATATAGTTTCAAGAATTTCTATCTAATACAAATATACTATTGTCATATGTTTTAAGCATTCATATCTAATACAAATAATCAGTAGTTATATGGTTTTAGCTATTCCTAATACAAATACTGTGTAAATAATCATATGGTTTCAAGAATTTCAAGGATCATATAGTTTCAAGAAACTAATAATGATTATACTTTATTTACCATTTTAGTTTGGTTTGGTTTGGTATAATGGCATATCAACCATTGTTGATTATTCAATGCCAAATTCTGTTTTTACTTATACCTTAAATATATGATTTATAAACACATTTTGTAGATTCCCTTAGTTAAATGATCAAACATTTCTATTTCTTACAATTCAATTTAGCTTAAGTCAACAAAGTTAAATGGTTCCAAGTATAGCGATGTATCACAAACAAATCAATTAAACTACAGTCATTTGTTTACACACAATTAAATGTTCAATTCCAAATAATTCAATTTAGCATAAGTAATTTTTTGCACTTAGTTTAAATGCCAAACAGTTTTATTTAACCCATAGATAGGAGGACTTTTTCAGGTGCTACCGCTCCAGGCCAGAGTGGACCTGGAAGCGATGACAATGAAAGGGTACTCCACATTCCCCAAAGCTCCAGCATTACTGGAACCTCACAATCAAATTGTTTAGTTAAATCCAGGATACTCGTTAGGTGGGTAACTCCTCTCGAAAGGAGTAGTCAGTATATTCTACAACACCAGCGGACTGAGCTATAACAATTTTAGCTTCAAGCAACTCTTCATAGTGCAAATAATTCAGGTGAGATCGGATCTTACCACTCTGCAATGGATACAGTCGATATATTCTAATTCCACCGACACAGCGGTAGACAGGCAGACAGGATTTATGACGCATACTAATAATTTGCAAGCAATTAGAAGGTTTAAAGTAACTACACCTATTTTGCATAGTCATATGGTTTCAAATATTCCAACTTGAAACTAATGATTTTTCAACTAATCTATTTGACAGATATATGAAAGCGCACTCAGTGTAACGGTTATCCTAATTGGAAATTGAATCGGTGATCCGAGTTCAAATCCTTGACAAGGATGTCTGAGCTTCACTTCACATAAATACCCTTAAGAAAGGAATGAACCCATCAGTTCTCTTCATCTATGGGTAAATAATTGTGTAGACTGAATTATTTAGCCTTGGGTAGGCAACCAGTCTATGAGAAGGAAAACTCTGACTTCAAACCAGCTTTACTAAGCTTAAAATTTGACCCTGTTTCCCATTAATGAAACCTTAATAAGGCCTACAACTCTGGATCAGAATAGACCCGGGAGTAATGGAAATTATGGTGGACTATAGTCCTCAGTTCCAAAAGTGTAGCCTCACCACCAGAAGCAGTTGAGTGTCATACCTCAAACACAAGAAAACGGATAATTTTGTATTTGAAAAAGTTATTTTGTATTTTGTATTGTTAGCAGGCTAAAATTTCTATTTTAAAAATTCTCCAAAAAAATCAGTTATTAAAAAAATTTACAAAAATTGTCAGTTCTTATTTATTAATGGACGTATCTGTAGTTTTTAGAAAAAAGTTTTTATAGTTTTGGAAATTTTTAAAAAGATAATTTCAAATGTCGTCTCTTGTTACATTTTTAAATGGTTTTTCTGGGTTTCCTAAGATATGTCATCCTACCCTCAGTGTTCCAGCGTTCTCCAATTTCTGCAGGACCAGCGAGTCACGTGCACCATGTCAACAAATGTTTAACGATGCAAAAATTTGAATTGACGAAGAGGGTTCGAATGCTGACTGAGACAATTTGTTGCTCTTAGCACGACTGCCATTACGAGAGGTATGGATTTATTACTCGACTCCTACTGATTAAAAAAAAGTGAAAATAAGAATAAAAGAATAAGAATTGATTTGAGAAGAAGAAGAAGAAGAAGAAGAAGAAGAAGAAGAAGAAGAAGAAGAAGAAGAAGAAGAAGAAGAAGAAGAATTGAGTGAAATGGTAAAAAAAGTAAAAAAAAGAAGAGCCAAAGGAAAAAAAATGAAAAAGAAATAAGTTTCTAAAGAAAGAAAGTAGAAATAAATAAATAAATATAACAAACAAAAATAAAAAGATGGAATGTTCAGAGAGAGATGAAATAAGGAAAAGAAGTTAAAAGGGAAAGAAAAAAAGATAGCAATAATGAGAAAAAGAAAAAAAAAGTAGAAGGGATTAAGAAAGGAAATGTAAAAGACAAAAAAAAAAAAAAATTAGAAAAAGAAAATTAGGAAAGAAAAGAATTTTAAATGTTTGACAAAAAGAAAGAAAGAAGAAAGAAAAAAGGACAGTTAGAAAGAAAACAAGCACTGTTAAAATAAAAATAAAAATAAATGCAATCTCTAAAGAAAGAAAGAAAGACAGAAAGAAAGACAGAAAGAAAGAAAAATGGAAGGAATATAAAAGGAAGCGTGAAAGACAAATAAGAATTTAAAAAACGAGAAAAATGTAAACAATATTGAAAAAAAGAAAAAAGAAAGAAAGAAAGAAAAGGGAAGTAAGGAAGAAAAGAACAATTATTAAAAATAAATAAAAAGAAACACGATCTAAAAAGAAACATGGTCTAAAGACAAAGAAAGAAAGAAAGAAAGAAAGAAAGAAAGAAAGAAAAATGGAAGGAATATAAAAGGAAGCGTGAAAGACAAATAAACATTTAAAAAACGAGAAAAATGTAAACAATACTGAAAAAAAGAAAAAAGAAATAAAGAAAGAAAAGGGAAGTAAGGAAGAAAAGAACAATTATTAAAAATAAATAAAAAGAAACACGATCTAAAAAGAAACACTGTCTAAAGACAAAGAAAGAAAGAAAGAAAGAAAGAAAGCGTCAAAGCGGAGATAAAGACGAATGGAAGAATTCTCTCTGATTGAAGAAACAATGAAACAAAGAACTAAAGAAAAGTAGAAGGATATCAAAAGGAAGTTTGAAAGACAACAAAAGAGAGAAAAAAAGAAAAGAAAAAACGTTAGAAAAGAAAGAAACGTTAAAAAAAAGTAGATTGAAAAGACGAGATTTCAAGAAAAAAGAAAAATAGAGAAAGGAACATCGAAAGAAAGAAAAAAAGGAATATCCGGAATAAAATAAAGAAGGATCCCTCCCCACTATTAAAAACCATATAAAAAACGAAAGAGAAAAGTTACAAGGACGTAATAGAAAATTGGAAAGAATGCCTTTAGAAAATGGAAAATAAAAATAAATAAAAATCAGCTATACCTTAAAGAAGAGAACGAACAAAAGAAAGAGTGAAGCGCGGGAAATTGGATAGATGGACGAATTATAAAGGAAATTAAAGAAAAACACGCAGGAGATAAAAAAAAAATACTAGAAAGAAAGAAAAAGTTTTCCTCGTTTTCTGATGAGGGCAGAAAGGAAAGATGGCCAATATTTTTCATCGCTTTTTTTGGTTTCTCATCATCTTAGGCAGGGCAGAACGTCTTTCCCATCCGACTGCGTACCCGACGGGATAGAGTGGGTATTCGATATGGAAATTGGTTCAAGCAAGTTCTCACGTAACCGAAATCCCTTTTATGATCTGATCAAATTATCTGTGTCAAATGTATGGCTCCCTTTTGTAATTAGAGAGGTACGTCCAACCATACAAACAGGCGCACACATAAACATACGTGCGGTCGTACATATATTTACAAACATACGCACAAACAGGCAAACATATGTATACACACATGCTTACACATAAGCATACACACGAAAATACACACACGCACATACTCATGTACATATGCATACGCACGATTGCATACACTCAAATATACACTCATGCTCCCTCATACTCTCACTCATACATATAATTCATCAATATACACACAAATTAGTCTTATTGTGCGTAAGAGAGAAATGGAGAGGGAATGTAGTTGTGTGTGTGCAAAATAAGCACACACACACACACACACACACACACACACATATATATATATATATATATATATATATATATATATATATATGTTCAAACACACATGCATTTATTTTGGTTTGGTTTGGTTTGGTTTGGTTAATGACAAATCTTTTTTTTACACATATAAACAGTTCTATTTCAAACCATCCAGTTTAGCATAAGCACAGTGTTTAGTTCTATTTATCCCATATATAGGACTTTATCAGGTTCTACCACTCCAGCCGGAGTGAACCTGGGAGTGATGGCAGTTAAGAGGTACTCTGTATACCCCAAAGCTCCAGTAGTACTGGAGCCTCCCCATCAGATTGTTTAATGTCATATCCTGGACACTTGTTTAGAGAGTCTTACCTCAACTGTAGAGATGCAATCGATGTATTCCACAGCTCAAGCTGACTGGGCCTCACATGCATATATATATATATATATATATATATATATATATATATATATATGCGTGCGTGTGTGTGTGTGTGTGTGTGTGTGTGTGTTGCTCTATGTGAACTGACTCTGTCGTTTGAGCTCTGAATTCGCTGACTTTATCCTCCGTAATGGGTGAAGCATCCCTCCAAAATGGATGACACAGAACTAGATCCGGTGGTGAGGCCCGACTTCTGGAGAGCCGGGGAAGGTTGAGCACACCTCCATTGCTATTACTCCGTGGTAAGCACTGACACAGAATTGTTGTAGATCTGAAAGTTGTTACTATTACATAGGTACACTTGACACCATATAACTCTCTACGAACAAATACTAATTCTTATCAAACTGGAATAGTTACTTAAAACTATAAAATATACAAACAAATCAGTCGGTCGGGACTGTAGAATACATTGACCCCTTCTCTGTGGAGGGGTAAGACTTCTGCAATGAGTTTCCTAGATATGACACTCAACAATCTGATGGTGAGCTTCCAGTTATGCTGGAGGTTTGGGGGATCTTGAGTACCTTTTTGTTGCCATCGCTTTTTGATCTATTCTTGCCCGGAGTGTTAGCATCTGATAGGGTCCTATCTATGGGCCAAATAGAACTAAAGAGTGTGCTAAGACTAAACTGAATTGTTTGAAATAGAACTGTCTTTAACATTGAAACTATGTACTTATGCTAAAATGAACTATTTGAAATAGAACTGTTTTTAAATAGAACTAAAGTGTGTACTTATGCTAAACTGAATTGTTTGAAATAGAACTGTTTTTGATATTGAAATTGTGTACTTATATTAAACTAAATTGTTTTGACATTTAACTTTTTTTAGATAAAAACTATACTGATAAGAAAGTGAATTGTTTGAAATTTAAATGATCGAAAAGTGTTGATACGCTGTAAAACCAACCAACTATGATATTATACGCGTTTGATAGGATAGTGAGCAAAAAGAAAGCCCTTTTAAGAAACGATTACACATAAGAAATAAATTTGAATGTATTATAAACACTATTCTCTAACCTCTAGTCATGAAATAACTCTTGACGAGTTGACGTTCCCTTAAAATCAACCAATCTCTCTCTCTCTCTCTCTATATATATATATATATACAGGAGGGTCATCCAAAAATTATATGCCTTAACCAGAAAGTAAAGGCATAACTGAATTTTTTTTTTTGTGGCAACACAGTTATTTCTTTAAAAACTATAAAAACGGATTCAGATTTTTGTCTTAATTTCCGTGTAGATGAGTCCTGTTCAAAGGCGAGAGGTGTGTGACAAATCGAAAAATGGACAAAACAGAAGCTTGAGCAGTCACGAAGCATCTGTAAAAAAAAGCATGACAACCAAGAAAATCCATGAGAACATGGGAGAAAAACTTGCTGAAAGTTCCACCATCTATACATATGTGAAGAATTAGGCTGTAGAATTCTAGCGGAGTTGTGGCTGCACAGAATACAACCTTCGGTCAGATCTTCCAAAAACCTCAACAACTGATAAACAATCTGATACCATTCCCTATATGATTTTGGATGACCGACGTCTTACTGTCCAGCAGATAGCTTACCCTATAGGTATTAGTCCACACTGTTTTAACTGCGATCTTTGGGATGAACTATCTGTCTGCAAGATGGGCCCTGAGATGTTGACGCCCGAACACAAACTGAAATGGGGTGACATTTCTAAAACACTTCTGACTGAACTAAACATAACACCGGGGTTCACCACTTCAAACCTCAATCAATGATTCAAAGCAGACAGAGGAAACACTTTGTTCTTCGCATTCGTAAAAGTTCAGTGTCTGTTGGTAAGGTGACAGCTTGTGTTTTTTTTTTATCCTGAAGGCGTAATCAAGATAGACTATTGGAAAATGATTGGTTTGGTTTGGTTGCTTGGGTTTTATGGCATATCAACCTTTGTAGGTTATTTAACACCAAATCCATTTTTATGAAAATAGTTCTATTTCAAATAATTCAGTTAAGCATAAGTACGTAGTTTAAATGTAAGTATAGTTTAATTGTGAAAAACATTTCTATTTCAAGCTATTCAGTTTAGTCAAACAGTTCTAATTCAAATAATTCTGTTTAGCCGAAGTATGCAGTTAGTTCTATCTAACCCATAGATAGGGCCCTATCAGGTGCTACCATTCCGGGCCAGAGTAGACCTGGGAGCAATGGCGATAAAGGGGTACTCCGCATCCCCCAGAGCTCCATCATCACAGGAATCTCATCATCAGATTGTTTAGTGTCGTATCCAGGACAATCATTGGGGTGGTCTTACCCCTCTGCAGAGGTGCAGTTGGTGTATTCTGCAGCCCCAGCCGACTGAGCAATTGGAAAATGAAAAAAAAAGCTATTAATAAGCGGTACTATGCAACAGAATTAAGACAATTGAAGAAAGAAATCAAGTCGAAACACAGTGGGAAGCAGAGTGATTTTGATCCAGAATAAGGTGACCGTTCCTACTGTTCAGGTTTTAGTAGCTAAAGCAGCCGACTGAGACTTTGATTTGCTACCTCATTCCTTTTATTCCCCAGACTTTGCTACCTTTTCCTGTTTCCTAAATACAGTTTCCACATGTGGGAGCTCACCATTTTTGAAACAATCATGGTCATATATGCAGTACAGTAGTTTTAGGAAGACCAGGATGCAACCATTTTCTTGATTGGATTGTTATGCTTGAACATGGTTGGACCTAGAGCAGTGATGTCAAGAGGAACACCGATGAAAGAAGTGTATGGACCACAAACTTTGAAAAATAAACCTCATTCGGTAATATTCCATGAAATTATCTTGGTCAGCCGATGAACTTTTCAGCCGCCCCTTATATATATATATATATATATATAATTATTTATCATTAGTAGTAGGAGGAGGAGGAGAAGGAGGAGGAGAAGTAGAATCTGCTTAAACTCACAAGGGTTCCTCCCGTTTCTTTGTCTACATATAAATCCCATTTCTCTTAGTCTTTAGCCAATCTTTCTATTGTTAGAAAGTATTTTGTCCCCTCTCTTATTAGGATCTCTCCGTCGTTTAGATGGTCGTTCTCTGGGTCTTCTATAGGCAAATTCTATCTTGAATCAATGATGGACTTAGCAGGTGATTTTATTTGTGTATCTCATGAGCAAACCACTCCTATCTTCCCTACTTGATAATTTCAGGGAATCTATTTGCTATTTCAAACTTCTTATTTAAAATCCATTCATGCGAGAAACACTCTATATAGTCTTGAGGCCATCGTTCTCAATACACACAGTTTTCAGTATCTTCCTCCTTGAAACTGCAAGTTTCTCCAGTATTTCAGGTTATTGGGACACGTGCATGGTGTGGATTAACCTTGATGGCCTGTAAAAGATCTCATTTCTGTATTTTCCTTAGGTGCATTGAAAGCTGAAGAAGCTACTGCTATCGTCATTTTTACATCAGATGGGCTTCCTAGTATCTCCGAATCCAAAAATGTGTTGCCCAGTCGGCTGGGGCTGTAGAATATACCGACTGCTTCTCTGCAGAGGGGTAAGACCCCACCCCCAACGAGTGTCCTTATATGACACTAAACAATCTGATGGTGAGGTTCCAGCAATGCTTGAGCTTTGGGGAATGCGGAGTACCCCTTCATTGCTGTCACTCCCAGGTCCACTCTGGCCCGGAGTGGTAGCACCTGATAGGACCCTATCTATGGGTTGAATAGAACTAACAGCATACTTATGCTAAACTGAATTGTTTGACTAAACTGAATAGCTTGAGATAGAAATGTTTTTGACAATTAAACCGTACTTACATTTAAACTGCGTGCTTATGCTAACTGAATTATTTGAAATAGAACTGTTTATCGACATTAAAACTGTATTTACACTTAACTGAATTGTTACATAAAACTGCTTGAATAGTTTGAAATAGAAATGTTTTTGACAATTAAACTGTGTACTTATGCTAAACTGAATTGTTTTAAATAGAACAGATTATTTACATAAAAATGGATTTGGCGTTAAATAACCTACAAAAGGTTGATATGCCACAAAACCCAACTATTGGCTATCACCCACCTTTTTCCACATAATGAACAAGTCCATCTGCCATATATAGCAGTAGCTACTAATAGAAGGGCAGCTAGAAGGCGAAGAGCAGCTTCGTATAGGAATAATATTAAAGCGTTGGAGACTGGAGATCACCTTACTTGCTACCGTAATAACGGAAGCCAATACCATCGTTGGACTATATCTTTATTCTGTATTCGCTAATCCTATGTTATTGCCCACTAATAGTCTTTCTATTGTTTATACTTTTTCCTGGGAATATATCTCTATTTCCTCTCATATCGTGGTTTGTTCTTTATTTAACATTATAAGCGTTCACTAACCAGAACGCAACACCAACAAACCAAACCAAACTAAAAATGTGATCTCATTGACCTTTTCGACAATAGCATCATTATTATTATTATCATTATTATTATACTTCTGGCGAGTTTTTCCCATTAACGTCAGCTGATAGTCTTTCTCTAGAATCTGAGTGACAGCAAGTCTCCTCAGGTCTTCAGGACTCTGCTCAGTATTCTGGATGATCTCAGCAATGCTGTAGTTTAGATGATCATGATTTGTCCGATTTCTAACTCTTCCTGCCTCCTTTCTATCACTGTCAGCCTTATGTTCCACAACTTTCTTAATGAGAGGTGTCCTGGGTTTGTTAAACTCTGTCCAATGGTGAGGCTTCTGTTCTGAGATTCGGGGGAGTTAAAAGTACCCCTTCATTACCATTATTCCCGTGTCTACACTGACCCGGATTAATAGTACTTGGTAGAGTCCCATCTATGCTATCATTATTATTATTATTATTTCACTCCTAGCAAGTTCTCCACACAAGGGATTGTTGGTGATCTTTTACAGGAGTCTAAGTGACAGAAAGTGTCCTCTAAACTGCACCACTCTTCTGTTTACATATAGAGAGAAAATATACGAGACTACACACATCTAAATATATGCTATTGCAAAAGCACATATTCACATATGAATGGGTTATATAAATATATATAAAGGTTATAAACTGTTTGAAATCAGTGATCTAAATATATATATGTGTGTGTGTGTGTGTGTGTGTGTGTGTTTCTTTCCTGGTTCCTTTGTTTAATGCCATATCAACCTTTGTGGGTCCTTTAATGCTAAAGCCATCACTCAAGAAGACCAATAGTGGTACTATTTAACCTATTGCTCAGATCATAAGTTTTTTCTTTTCTCGTTCTTTCTCTTTGAGTTAAATAGGTGTAAGTACGTTTTTAAAAGTATTTAATGATTATTGTTACGGTTATAGTTTTTTTATTTTTTTCACTTATATATATATATATATATATAATAAAAAAATATATATATTAGATTTATATATTTAATGCCATAGAATTTAGTCTTCGACCCCTGGGTTTCATAAAGTTTTTACAAAACAACAATCATCAGGCAGTTAACAAAATGAATGATGATTGTTGTTTGGCAAAAACTTTATGAAACCCAGGGGTCGCAGATTAATTTATTGGCATTAAATTTATAAATCTAATGTATATTTATTTATTATTATTACCTGCCTCCCATCACGAAAACTATACAGGTCAGACGAGCCAGACACGCCGGACACTGCTGGAGAAGCAAAGACGAGCTCGTAAGTGACGTACTACTATGGACCCCCACATATGGCCAAGCAAAAGCAGGACGACCAGCCCGAACTTACATTCAGCAGCTATGTGAGGACACAGGATGTAAGCCAGAAGACCTGCCGGAGGCGATGAACGATAGGGAAAAGTGGCGAGAGATGGTCAAGGATATCCGTGCTGGCGGCACGACATGATGATGATGATGATTATATCCTAGATTTTGAGCACTCTCTATATTATATTGCACTTGGTTAGCCACAAACCCATAAAGTGATTTAGTGGCAACCAACACTGTTATAATATGTATATATATATATATATATATATATATATATATATATGAGGAAAAATTAATACTGCATTCCACAAATGAATGCATGGCGTAGAAACAGAAGTCAGAAAGAGAAGGTGAAAAACTTTCACGAAAACCAAGTAATTATATGGAAAATTTATGATAGATAGATGTTGGTTTCAAAATTTTCAAAACCTCATTGATTATCGGACTAAGTATATATATATATATATATATATATATATATATATATATATATATATATATATATATTGCAAGGAGCTAAAAGGGTCTGAAAACTCTACCTTTACGACTAGATTTTCCTGATTCTTTATCACAGGCGTCTTTATGTCGGGCGTTTTACCATGGAAAACGGTTAAAAAACTTTCTTTCTCCGATTACTGATGGGGTGGGCGTTCGAGGGAAGTGCTCCTTTTCTTGATTGTCGGGATGGGCACTGATAAACGCCCCTTTCAAAAGAAAGATCTTTTTCTAATCCGATATCATATGGACACTGATAGGTGTACTTAAATTTCCACTAAATGCATATTTCAGCAAATTAGTGATGTCGTCCGATGTCGACGAACTTCACATTTGATCTCATATCATTTAAATAATCAATTATCTCAATGTTCTCCAAAGTCCGCTCGAAATTCAGTATAGTAAGGCCGAGGAAACCCATTCCACGCTAGAATGGACATTAAGGAATTTATTGTTACATTTCATCACCCATCAGAAAGAGAAAGAAAGAAAGAAAGAAAGAAAGAAAGAAAGAGAAACTTGCTCAACTCTGTCTGGAAGTAGGAACTAATACAGAATATCTAATGTAATTGTATCAAACGAGATAAGATTGATAAATGATTAAATATCTTTGATAGGGTATTCTCAAATATTTCTTCTACTCGTCCAATCCGGCTGTACACCCTTGTAAAGATGATAATCGCGTGTAAAATGTATGGAAGTCCGAAAGCATAAAATAAATATGTGTTTCTTAGCAATTATTTATTTATTCATGATTGATTGATTCATTGACTGATTTTTGCTGCATGTCAACACGTCCAGGGTTAATTTATGCTTAGAGGTTAAAGAATTGCGTTTTTTCTTCACATTTGCATTTTTGTGTTCTTTCTGACGAGTTTTTTTTTCTTTCTTCTTTTTTCATACGGTACTATCGAATGCGAATAATTTTTAAACAGATCCATTTGATTCATAGATTGGACGCTAACTCGTACTTCCACTCTGGGGGATAGTGAACGTTGGAGCAATGGCAATAAAGAGATACCCCTCTGACCCAGTTCTCCAGAAATGGAAACTCACCATCAGGTGCAGCTTAATGTCCTGCCCAAGACTCTAAATTTTCGGCAGTCTTACCCTTCTGCAGGAAATACAGTCGGTCAAATCTAATCACAGCTGACAGAGAGGGCAATTATTTATTCTAATGTTATTTTCTAAGGTTTGCTTAGTCTAGCACGCATTAATTAATTAGTTTATTTGCTGCAATTGCCGCAAAGGGTTTAAATTTATTTGTTTAAGGGAATGTCAACTCTTTATGGGTTATTTAATTAAAAAAATTAATTCATTCTTAAATTTTTTATTATAATTATAACAAAAAATTCATGGGGGTGTAATAGCTAAAGTGTTCGACAGCAGACTCGGAGTAAGCGAGTTAGAACTCCAGCCGCTCAATTGTATTCGCTTTCGGACTAATACCCATTGGAAAGATATGGAACCCAGCTGTGGGTTAAATAATAACAAATAATAATCTGCCATTATATAGAAGAACCAAACCTAAAATGTCAATTTTCCATCGCATTTTTTTGTCTATAAACATTTGTGTGCAGTAATTTAACATTTCTATCGTATGCAAATAATCTGAACACAGCTGTTTGGTTTGGTTTGTTTAATGGCATATCAACCCTTTTTAGGTTATTTAATGCTAAAGTCATTCTCCTAGAAGAACAGTAGAGGTACTATTTAACTGGGAGGATAAGGAGGTTCATACCTTTCCCAAGGGTATTTGTCCGAAAGGGAACATAATAGCGTGACTGGACTACGAACTCGCGTACTACGAGTCCGCAGTCCATCGCTTTAACCATTAAACCACGAGGACACCCCCTCACTGTTTGGTTTCAAGTATTCCTATATAATACTAATAGTCTATCGACAATTTTATGGTAACAAGTAATCATTTCCATTTAATAAATATCATTTCTTTACACACAGTTGTAAGTTTGAAGTTACTTAGATGTCTTTGTTAATAATTATAGCCCCAAGTAACTATTCTTTATATAGAGTGTCTCAAAATAGATGTAACCCATTAATATGATAATTTATTTCGAGACAAGCGCAATTGTGGTCATTTTGAACACGTCCTGTAAAAATGCATCCTTTGCGCTAGACATCAAATCAGTCTTTTTTTTCCATTGTTATTATATCAGTTTCCAGGATATGCCATATTTTCTTGAGTTACTTGTCTCAATAATAAATCGTTATCATATTAATGAGTTGCATCTATTTTGAAAGAGTTTTGAATGATTTTGTGTCCAAATAAGTAGTGACGCGAAATCTTTTTCTTCTCTTTCCAAGGCATTGTGATCAAGGATTAATAGTTGTTATTGTATACTTTTTCAAATCTGAAATATAAAAGAACACAACATAATTGTTATTAGAGTTATTAATAGTCTCATGGGTCCCATGTATTTGAGGCACCCTATATTATTATTAGTAGCGTTATTAGCGGTCACATGGTTCCCATATATATTGAGACACCCTATATCATTATTAGTAGAGTTATTAGCAGTCACGTGTGTCCCATGTATTTGAGACACCCTATATTATTATTAGTACAGTTATTAACAGTCACATGAGCCCCATGTATATTGAGACACTCTATATTATTATTAGAGTTATTAACCGTCACATGGGTACCACGCATATTGAGGCACCTATTATCATTATCAGTAGAGTTATTAACAGTCAGATGGGTCCCATGTATATTGAGACACCCTATATAAATAATTTGCACACAGTTATTATATCAAGTCTTCCTATCTAATAAAAAATGATTTGTTCAATTATATGGCTTCAGGTATATGGTCTTGTACAAATAATTTATATATAATTATATCGTTTCTATTTGACAATAACCACATGTTTGCACACAGTTATAAGTGTTAAGTAATTAATTATAATAATAATGATAATAATGGTGCTCTTGGTACAATCACTACGGGATTGGTACTGGGACTGGAGTAGTTGGAAATAAGAGGACGAGTAGAGACTATCCAAACTACCACATTAAGATCGCCTAGAAAACTGAGAAGAGTCTTGGAGACTTGAGGAAACTTGCTGTCACTTAAACTCTAGTGAGAAACCATCGGTTAACGGTGGTGTGAAAAAACTCTCAAAAGAGTAAAATAATAATAATCCTTAGTTATATTTTGATTATATTTGATTAAAGTAACTATTTTTAATGCAATTAATTTGCAGACATTCACAGACATCTATACGGTCTCAAGTATTTCTATCGAATGCAAATACTTTTCAAAAAGATTTATTTCAGTTATAAATGTGACCCAAACAAGTACTGCCACTTAGTGCCAGAGCAAATTTAGGAAAATAGCAATAATGATGACTCCATACTCCCCAGCGCCCTGGAACCTGAGACTCACCACCGAATTCAGTCTAGTATATATTTACCAACCCCTCCGCACGGACAGAATGTGACACAAGGTCAGTTTTTAAGCGGGGGTTGCCAGGTTTGAATTCATAGTTTTCCTTCTCTGAGAATGGTTTCCTAACCAATAGTAAAGAATCAGTCTGTCCTACTATTTACCCACAGCTGGAGGTAGGATAATTGGATTCATACTTTTCCCAAGGCTATTAGTGCTATGTGAAATGCCATCAGCCTCGTCCAGGATTTGAACACGTGTCGCTGTGTCGATTTCCAAAGACGATAACAATTACACCACCAAAATGCAGTCAAGTATCATACCATGGATACCTATGTTCTGAAATTGAAGGTTGCTCTTTTGAAGTGGATGTAGTCGGCGTATTCTCAGTTCCCCCTACTTTGGTGTGTCTGTCGTAGAGTCTGTCTTCCATCACATAGTTGGCAATTTTTTTTTCATCGTTGATTTGTTTCGGATGGTTTTATTCAATCAAGATTTTTACGCCGACATTTATGAGGTCTTAGATCTACATTTCTGATTTGGAGTTTCATCATAAAAATTTGATAACGATTCTTAATCATAGGTAATGATTTATATCGAAAAGTTATTCGTATGTGATTTTATTCTTCCTTTTGTTTTTTGAATATTTTTGTGCTTCATTTTTTTTATTATAATGGAGACTATGAGTCCATCTGACAGTTTGTATGTCACCGAAACTACGTCACCACCGATGTTATGATTCCTTTAGTTATTTACATTATATTTTCGATATTTATTAAGTTAAATTTACCTAAATTTACCTGAGTTAAATTTACCTAAATACAGCGCATGTTATTAACGCATAAAGAATCCGGCAAACAATATATCGCTAAAAATTAAGTAAAATTGGCGACTGTAGTCGAGGGTGACCTGAAGGCTCCCTTTTCGATAGCTACCACACCAAAGTGGAGGAGAAGGCGCTACTTCTTTCCCTGGATTGCTCCCCTTTACAATTCATTCGTGCCTTATAATGTCGAGTGTTAAGCAAGGCGGCATCAAGTACCATGTTTGAGTCTTTGGCATGACTCGACCTGGGACTGAACCCTGGTCTCTCGAGCCATTGGCGAACACTCTAACCATTATGCCATTGTCCGGTATGTCCTAAGAATTAAAGGTATACATAATATATCATGTGAATAATTTACTCACTGATTTTAAGAAAACAGGTTTTATAGCGATACTGGCAAATACACACGACCAAGCCGAAACACTACTGCATAGTTTGGAACGAGTAGCCGCAGGCATAGGCCTCTATGTTAATGCACATAAAACGGAATATATGTGCTATAATCAAACGGGGGACATCTCCACTCTAGAAGGAACCCCTCTTAAACTAGTAGACAAATTCACTTACCTAGGAAGCAGCGTCTCATCAACCGAAAAGGACATCGAAACGAGGTTAACGAAAGCATGGACAGCTATCAATAGGCTATCGATTATATGGAAATCAGACCTAACCGATAAAATGAAACGCAGTTTCTTCCAGGCAGCGGTCACATCGATACTGCTATATGGGTGCACTACATGGACGCTAACAAAACGGCTGGAGAAAAAGCTAGACGGCAATTACACAAGAATGCTGCGTGCAATATTGAACAAGTCTTGGCGGCAACAGCCCACAAGACACCAACTATACGGCCACCTGCCTCCTATCACGAAAACTATTCAACTTAGACAAACCAGACATGCAGGACACTACTGGAGAAGCAGGGACGAACTCATAAGAGATGTACTCATGGCCGTGCAAAAGTAGGACGACCAGCACGAACATACATTCAGCAGCTATGTGAGGATACGGGATGTTGTCCTGAAGACCTGCCCAGGGCGATGAACGATAGGGAGGAGTGGCGAGAGAGGGTCAGGGATATCCGTGCTACTAGCGCGACATGATGATGATGATGATTGATTTCACATATAATTGTTTTATTCTTAAACATTTTAAAAAAGAGGGAGTCCCCGTGGCTAAAATGCTGGACTATGACATCGTTGTAAGACCAAAATGATTGCACAACTGGACTGTGAGTTCGAACAACCATCGCGTAGTAACGTTCATATTCGTGCTTACACTCTTGGAAATGGTATTAAGCCCCCCATACCCCCAGCTATGAGTAAAACAACATCGTTGATGCTCTTCTACAAGGATGGCTTTGGCATTAAATAACCCGTGAAAGTTGATATGTCATTAAACCAAGAAACCGAAAGTGAACTCTAGTCGAACCATTACGTTCACTTCCGAATTAGAACTCTTGAGAAAGTATGAAGTCTCTTATTCCCCAGCTATGTGTTAAATAGTACTACTACTATCCTATAAGTGTAGCATTGGAATTAAATGACCCTAGACGTTTGATTTGCCATTAAACAAAGACGCGAAACCTAACCTAAATGTATTTAACTCAGTCGGTTGGGGCTGTTGAATACACCGATTACTTCTCGTCAGAGGACCCCCAATGAGTGTGGAGGGTCTAGTAATGCTGGAGCTTTGGGGAATGCGGAGTATTCCTTCATTATCATCGCTTCAAGGTCCACTCTGGCCTGGAGAGCTATTACCTGATAGGGTCCTATCTGTGGGACAAATCGAAATGTTTGACATTTAAACTGAGTGCAAACAAATTACTTATGCTATTCTGAATTGTTAGAAATAGAACTGTTTGATCATTTAACTGTGTGTATGCAAAAGACTGATGATTAATAGAATTGTTAGTGATACATAACAATACTTGGAACCATTTAACTTGGTTGACTTATGCTAAATTGTTGCCTAGTCGGCTGGGGCTGTAGAATACACTGCCTGCTTCTCTGGAGAGGGATAAGAACTCCCAACGAGTGTCCTGTTTATGACACTAAAAATCTGATAGTGAAATTCCAGTAATGCAGGAGCTTTGGGGAATGCGGAGTATCCCTTTATTGCCATCGCTCCCATGTCCACTCTGGCCCAGAGTGGTAGCACCTGATAAGGGTCCTATCTATGGGTTAAATAGAACTAAACTGTAGTTTTGACTATTAATCTGTGTACCTACATCTAAAATGTGCGCTTATGCTAAACTGAATTCTTTGAAATGGAACTGTTTTTGTTACTGAAACTGAACTTACATTAAACTGAATTATTTAATATAGAATTGTTTTGACATTTAACTGTGTGTAAACAAAATCTGTACTTATACTAAACTGAATTTGCTGAATTAGAACTGTTTGGCCAAACTGAATAGCTTGAAATAAAACGTTTTTGACAATTTAACTGTGTACTCATGCTAAACTGAATTGTTTGAAATAGAACTATTTTCATAAAAACGGATTTAGCATTAAATTATTTACAAAGGTTGATATGCCATAGAACCCAACACACCTTATGCTAAATTGAATTGTTAGAAATTGAACTGTTTGATCCTTTAACTGTGTGTAAACAAAAGACTGATGTTTAATTGAATTGTTAGTGATACATATCAATACTTAGTACAATTTAAATTTGTTGACTTACGCTAAATTGAATTGCTTGAAATAGAACTAGTTGATCATTTAAGTTTCTGTATCAAAAAATGTTTTTACAAATCATATATTCAATATATATGTAAAAACAAGATTTGGCATTAAATAACCAACAATGGTTGATATGCCATAAAACCAAACCAAATCAAACCTAACCTAAATGTATATAGAGCAACATATGTATAGTTGTATAAAGAAATCAATTGAGATCAAATGAAAATAAGTGTAATCTTTTTTATATGCGTTCTTATTTAGTTATTTATTCTTTCCAATTTAATGTAATAATTTATTGCATTAAGGTTTATATACTTGCGCTCGGAGTGCGCATATTTTGGCTTATAATGATAATGACACTTTTAACTTTTTCAACTGAATTATGGTAGCAGCCACATGTTATAAATTGTAGTTTCAGTTTATGATTAAATAAATCATTATTGTTGAGCAGATTCATATGAGTAAGGTAGGATATGGGGTGGAGCAGAAACAGCAGACGATTTTTAATTTGATATTAAAGTCTTTTCTCGGTTCCACCCTACACACACACACATATATATATATATATATATATGTGTGTGTGTGTGTGTGTGTGTGTGTGTGTGTGTGTGTGTGTGTGTGTGTGTGTGACTATTGGAATTTATGAATTTTTATGTGAATAAGCAAAAAATGCAAAATAAATTTGGTCAAGTATGTAAGAAAAGTAATTTTCTCATTCTCGGGATTATAGCAAATTTTATGATTAAATATAAAATGTTGGAAGAAAGAAAAACCACCAAGAGGATAGGAAAAATGACCCCATCTTAGATTCCTTCGTAAGATAACCTAAATTTATTTTTGCGCTCACTTTATACTAAAGCCCTAAGATTATACATAACTCTGCTCTCTTTTCAAGGACGTAACGACGTGTACGAAACAGTGCCAACCTCTCTTACCCTCTTCAAAATCTAAGTGAGATTTAGATGCCATTTGAAAATACGATCTTTTCCGCTTCGAAGTAGTGGCTTTTTTTTTTTCTTTCCTTAAGTCCATTCTTGAATTAGGAGGCACTGAAAACCGGAGACATATGTTCTCCACATGACTCCCTCTTATATCGACAATTCGCTTTCCGAGATGTCAGTTAAAGATAAGATTGTGTACTTCATAGCCGTAAGATTGTTTGAATTGTTGTTGTTGTTGTTGCTGTTGTTATAATGATGTCAACTTGGTCGATGTAGTTAAGATGGGATAGTGTAGTGCTTCCTTCCTCCAGTGGAGAGCACTCTTGTAAATCCAGAATAGAGAGGACCCACAGTTGTCACGTGATTTACATCATATCAACTGCTTTTTTCTTCCGTTTCTATTTATATCAAATGGGTTCAAAATTTTGCATCACTTAAATTTTCTGATTGCATACAGTTAGATACTTACAAGTATAAATGACCAAAAATACTTTCAATATTCCTATCTAATACAAATAATTTGCAGAGTTATAGGATTTTAAGTATTCTGATCCAATACTATTAATTAACACATTTATATGGTTTAAAGTGATTAATAAGAATAAACAAAGATACAGAAACTGAACTCCAATTACGTTATTACATTCCGAAAGTTATGCCTCTTATCTATTTCCACAATAATTACTACAGGCTACGGGTTAGTCGTTAATTTATCATCATCAAGTCGTGTTGAAAGCACAAAGTCTTTTGACTCGGTCTGTCTGTCTGTCTATCTGTCTCCATCCACCTCTATCGATTATCTTAATAATTATAAGCTTTCTGTAATTATTCTTATTACAAATAGTTTGCACAGTTATATGATTTCAAGTATTCCGATAAAATACAAATAATTTGCCCATAGATTTATGATTTAAAGTATTCCTATCAAATATTAATAATTTTCACTCAGTTATATAGAGCCCAGTCGGCTGCGGCCGTAAAATAGACCGACTTCATCTCTGCTGAGACTCCTCAAATGAGTGTCCTAGATATGACACTAAACAATCTGATTGGAAGGCTCCAGTAATGCTGGAGCATTGAGGAATGCGGAGTACCCCTTCATTGCCATCACTCCCAGGTGATCTCTTGCCGGGAGGGGTATCACCTGATAGGGTCCTATCTATGAATCAAATAGAACTGTTTGTCATTTGAACTGAGTGCAAGCAAATTATATCATAAATTGAATTGTTAGAAATAGAACTGTTTAATTGTGTGTAAACAAGCGACTAATGTGTAATTGAATTGATAGTAAAATAAAGTAAAGTTGGTGACTGTAGTCGCTGGCGACCAGAAGGCTCCCTTTTCAATAGCCGCTACACTGAGGTGTAGGGGAGGGCGCTACTTCTTTCTTGGATTGCTCCACTCTGCCCTTGATACGTACCTTATATTGCTGAGTGTTAAGCAAGGAGGTATCAAGTACAATTTTTAACGTCTTTGGTATGACACGACCTGGAATTGAACCCAGGTCTCCCATACTACTGGCGAACACTCTACCCACAAGACCAATGAGATACATTGAAATTGTTGGAACTATTTAACTTTGTTGAATAATGTTTACAAATCATATATATCTACTATAAATGAATGACCTGGATTTGGCATTAAATAACATACAATGTTTGATATGTCATAAAACCAAACCAAACCAAACCAAACCACTATATTGGTTGAACAATCATTATCTAATACGAATAATTTGTACACAGTTATACCGGTTCAATTTTTAACATTTCAATTTATCATGTCATTTGTGCCCATGGTGTAATGGTTATCGTCGTAGGAAATGGACACGGCGACACGAGTTCCAATCCTGGAAGAGACTGATTGCATTTCGCATAGCACTAATACCCTTGGGAAAGGTATGAATCCAATTTATTCTCCCTCCAGCAATGGGTAAATAGTAGGGCAGACTAGGTTCTTCAGCCTTGGGAAGCAACTAGTCTAGGAGAAGGAAAACCTGTTAAACTCTGCTTGACCTTGTATCATATCCTGCCGAGCGGAGCGGTTGGTAAATATGGATACCGGTTCAAGTATTTCAAACTAATACTAATGATTTTCTCATATTTATATGATTTAAAGTATTTCTATCTATTATTTATAATTTTCACTCAGTTATATAGTTTCAAATATTCTTATCAAATATTTATTATTTGTACGATCACTTACAATTCATGGTGGTGTAATTGTTAGCAAGCTAGACTAGTCAACGTACATGAGTAAGTTCGAGTCTCACTGGGTGCCCCATTTATTCAGCCTTGTGCCTCTTCGAAACAAAAGTGCTTCGTAAATTAATAGGGCGCATCTAATTGTGTAACGGTTAGCAAGGTACACTTGCAAACGTACACGAGTGAGTTCGAATCTCATTGGGTGCCATATACATATGGCTATGGGCCACATCTAAGCAAAAAGCTTAGTAAATAAAAGTAAATTTGGCGACCGTAGTCGAGGGTGACCTAAAGGGATTTTTTTGTAGTATGACCCGACCTGGGATTGAACCCCAGTCTCTTGGACCATTGGCGAGCACTTTACCTACTAGACCAATGAGCCGGTAAAATCCGCTCAGATCCATGCAAACAAATGACTGATGTTAAATTGTTACTGTTACATAGCACCACAGGAAACCATTTAACTGTGTGCAAACAAACAGTAAACATAATTATTCGTATTAGATAGACGTGCTGGAAACCATTTAACCATGAGCAAAAAAGAGCTCTAAATATATTATCAACAAATTGTGTTTACAAATAATATATTTGATATATGAATAAAGATGATTTGGCATTAATCTATAATGGTTGATATACCATGGACCTATCTCAACCAAACCAACTAGTCAGACGAGTTCAAGTATTCTTATCAAATATCAATAATTTGCACACAGTTATACCTTTTAAAATGTTCTAATACTAATAATTTGTACACAATTATACAGGTTCAAATAATCCAATCTCATATCTATAGTTTGTATATAGTTATATGGCTTCAAATCTTCCAATCTAATACAAATAATTTGCTTACTGATATACGGTTTTAGATATTCCGGTATAATTTTACTAATTTGCATGCAGTTATGTGGTTTCAAGTATTAGAATTAAATACTAATAATTTTAGACAAGATGTATTTGATCCAAAGGTGGGGCCTGAACAAGTAATAGCACTTGGTGTCAGAGTTGAACTGGGCGTAATGACTATAAAGAGGTAATTCCTACCCAATAGAGCTCTTGGGCTGGAGTTTCACCACTAGATATCATACCATATTAATGGGAGAGGGTCCAAATCCTCAGCTGGGGATACAGTTTACATATTCTGAACTTATTGCTCGCAGATGTTTGTAAATTGAATGGAATGAACAGTTAAAAAACTAGAAAAATAGTGAGGGGAGTATCACTAGCCAGAGTGATTTGCACAGTCCAATGAAAGAATTCCTCTAATGGACTTTAATTGGGAAGGGAGAGAGAGAGAGAGGTGGGGAGGTTGATGAAAGTCCTATCAATAGCATCCAAGATGAAATATATAAAACTTGAAAAAAATTTCTGAAAGTTATATCTTATTTATTTCCACAATGACTACTACAAGCCGCGGATTATCAGTCAATTCATCAACATCGTGTTGAAAGCACAGAGTCCTTTGACTCTCTCTCTCTCTCTCTCTCTCTCTCTCTCTGTCGGCTATCTCTCCAAGCAGTTCCTCTAAAATGCATCAAGTGTCCGCAATGAGCTGATGTATGTAAATCCTTGCTGGTCGACCAACAGTTGTGTGCATGTGTAGATAATAATATGATAAGGTCACTCATGCGTTCTTCCTTACTTCTCCAGTAATACCAAATATATCTTGTTTGACTTATTTAGATGCTTTGAGATTGAAGACAATTGGTTATACAGCTGCTGTTTTGTGGGTTGCTACTTCTAGGTTTTAATGAAACCAGCACGTAGCATAGTAATCATCTAGGTTTTTTTTCTATTCTTCTCGTTAGAGTCCAGGCGGTGACGCATAAGGAAGACGTACATTGCTAATGATAAAACGGGATTTCGTCCACGTTATGGCCATGTCGGTACTACTGCCTGGATTGTTTGCAAACAAATCCTTATCATTAAATAGGAATACGCACTTTAAAGAACATAACTCTGTATAAATTATTAGTATTAATTACGAAAACCTGAAACAATATAACTCTACAAATTGTGTTAAGTATCGTTAATTAAGTATAATTAATTAAAGTAATAATTATTTACTGAAGATTATCATTAGTTGCTAGAAACTGTGCAATTCCTTTCAAAAGTTGAGATTTCGGCTTTAAATAACTCAACAAGAGTTGGGATGTCGTAAAAAGAAACAACAAATAATTTGCACACAGTTGTATGGTTTTATGTAATACAAGCAATTGCATGATTTCAACCATGTTAATATAATGTTTTCATACAGTGAATGTGCATACAATAAGACGGTCACAAGTAATTATTTCTATTTTATAGTCATTTTTCGCTTACAGTTATATGGATTTGAGTAACTAATAATAATTTTCAGAAAACAAATAGTTAATAATTCTTAATAATTGACTATTGTCAAATAAAAATAATTACTCGTAACTGTATAATTATTAATGAATTATAAGTATTAGAAAGGAATACTTGAAACTATAAAACTGTGTGCAATTTTTTTCCATTAGCTAGGAATATTTACTATCATCTAACAGCAAACAATGATCATTGACAAATGGAGAATAGTGATTTAAAAAATTCGATTGAACATTGAAAATTTCGTCATGATTCTAATAAATTATTTAGAAATAAATCATATGTTCTCGCTTATTTAATGGCAAATTCATTGTTATTCATATAAACATTTTCTTTTCAATCAACTCAGTTTAACATAAGTAAATTTTTTATTTACACACTGTTAAATGTAAACAATTTAGTATTTCAAACAATTTAGTTCAACATGAGAACACAGTTTAAATTTCAAACAGTTCTATTTCAAACAATTCAGTTTAGCATAAGTACACTGTTTAGTTCTATTTGAGCCATAGATAGGACCCTATCAGCTGCTACCACACCGGGCCAAAGTGGACCAGGGAGCGATGGCAATAAAGGGGTACTCCGTATTCCCCAGAGCTTCAGCATTACTGAAGCCTCATCATCAGATTGTTTTGTGTCATAACCTGGACACTCGTTGGGGGGGATATCTTACCCCTCTGCAGAGAAGCAGTCGTTATATTCAGCGGCTCGAGCCGACTGGACCTAAATGAAGTCAAATTGAAATGCTTGAAACCATAAACCGTAAACTGCGTCGTACAAGTCGACTTGTTAAACAAAATCTCTACTAAACTAAGGGGTTGACGGTTCAAATTCAAACCTTTATTACAGAGTAGTCAACTCCGAACAAACTTTAGCAGACCCACTCGATGATGATGAATTGACTAATAATCCGTGGCCTTTAATCCATAGCAGGGAGGATAAACGAGGTTCATTGCTTTTTCCAGAGTCTATTCGTGAATGTAATAGCGCGGCTCGAAGTCGAAATCGTTTTACGACGATGTCGCTGTCAAACACATTATTCACTATATCACGGATCTCCTCCTGGATTTTATCGAAACACATGCACACAAAAAATGTATCTATAAATTTACCATGAACGCAATTCCCTAACCTCAAGCCCTGAAATAACACAAGACATGTTGACACGTCATCAAAATCCGTCAATTATTCAGCGAATTGTCTTTCCTGTCATCTATATCAGAAAACAACAGTGAAAATAAGTGATGCAGCAAGAAATAAAAAACATTAGATTCTTGCCTTATTTTAAAAAAAATATGCCTAGAGTTTCTTGAATTTGATTTCAGTGCTTCAGTATTAGTCTACTTTCACTTGTTTCATTTTGTACAAGTGAGAAAATCTGCAGCCGACTTTATCAGAGTGACATTATCCAGACACTCGTATGGTATCCAACCTGCAGACAGAATTATTATCGGTAAAGGTTTGCACTCAGTCAAGTCTACGTCAAGTGACGGATATTTTAAACAGGCCTTGTGGTTGTCCTGCGGCGTGCCGGTCTGATCATTAGACCGGATAAACTCTCTTATTGCTAATATCGGCAGGTATTCCTGTTATTTTCTGCGAGGGCACGGGGAAGTTCGTGAAAAATATTGAATTCAGTGACCTCAACTGATTGATCGACAGACTGGAAACTTCTTTCATCCTTTCATTCTTTTTCTCTGCGACGTTCTGAAAGGATCTGATTTGAGAGCGCAAAAGAGTCTTTTAAATACTTCATATAATAAAGAAAGAAAGAGACCTTCAGAAGAAAGGCAAGTGTACTAGGATGATAGCCGAAGTCGGTGTTCAAATTCCACACGAGGAATCGACTCGAGAATAGAGCTTTTTGGCAAACACGTCACCTCTTTAGACAATAGATTTAAAGTAAGCATTTTCTCTTTCTCTCTCTCTCTCTCTCTGTGTATCTCTGTATCTCTGTCTCTCCCTTCTCTGTCTCTGTCTCTGTCTCTCTGTCTCTCTCCCTCTCTCTCATCTGTCTGTCTGACTGTCTCAATCGGTGTCTTTTCATCTATCTATCTATCTATCTATCTATCTATCTATCTATCTATCTATCTATCTCAGTCTTTTCATTTATCTATCAACCCCTCCATCTCAACTGGTCTCGAAGAAGAAAAATTCTAAATTCGAACCAGGTTTGCTTAAAAATATACTTTGTGTCACATTCTGCTCGTAACGAAGGAGTTGGGCAAATGAACATATATATATATATATATATATATATATATATATATATATATATATATATATATATATATAGAGAGAGAGAGAGAGAGAGAGAGAGAGAGATTCTATATTATGAGAGTTATTCAATTTATAAGATGAATTTTTCCTTATGTGTTGGCAATCGGAAGCATTGTTTCCATAGTAAATCAATAGTGGTGGGTCCTTTCATGTCTCAGAAAACTGACAGCATGCTCTTCTTTACTGACCACAGCGCCTGGAACTTTTTCTTTACCGGGGAATATTTTTGCCAGTTTAAAATATTTTTCTGTAAACAATGCAAAGTTTACATTTCTGCAAAAGATCCTGAAAAAATATTTTCCTTTTTAAAAAAATCCACTTATTTATGGAATGACTCTTGTATATAAATCGGTTCCGCCTTATTAAAAAATTTTCTCTTATTTATTGAATGGCCCTCATATATGTATGATTGTTCCCTCGGTCAAATTGAAGAGAAGATGTCATCTGGTATTAAGGTAATGGGACCTCACTTAATGTTATTTGAGATAATTTTTTTCATAGAATCTCTTGCTCTATTAATGTAATCTCTCTCTTTATAGATAAGACAACGCCTGCTTTCTATCATAGATGTCTGCTTAATTTGAGATTGAGATAGAAAACCTGGTGTTTGGTATTCATTAGATGAACCTCGTATTCATAATAGGTCCCTCTACTGTCAAACGATTCTCCTTATTTATTGAATGATCCTTATACATATGATAGGACCCTCCCTAGTCTAAAGATTCCCCTTATTTATTGAATGACCCTTATACATATGATATGACCCCCCCCTAAACTAAAGATTCCCCTTATTTATTGAATGACCCTTATACATATGATAGGACCCTCCCTAGTCTAAAGATTCACCTTATTTATTGAATGACTCTTGTATACACGATAAATTCATCGTCAATGAAAAAATTCCATTTATTTATTGAATGAACCTTATATATATAATCGGTCCCTCTACAGTAAAAAGAAATCCATTTATTCATTGATTTTTATTGTTTAATGGCATATCAACTTTCTCGTGTTATTTAATGTCAAATCCATCTTTTTAGAAGAACAGTAGTAGTACTATTTAATCCATAGCTGGGAGGATAAGGGGTTCATGCCTTTCCCAAGGGTATTTTTCCGAAAGTGAACGTAATAGCGCAACTGGAGTTCAAATTAGCTTATTTCGATTCTGCAGTCCAGTTCTTTAACCATTACACCGCGAGGACACCCAACCTTATTCAATAAATGACTCTAATATATATGATAGGTCTCTCTTCAGTCTAAAGATTCTCCTTATTTATTTAATGACACTCATATTTGAAAATTAAAACCTTTTTCCGTTATGTTTTTCTGATCCCTTTTTTTTCAGTTAATGAGATTCTTATAGATACTTTTAGCAAAATCTTCTGTTCTCATATATGCTTCAAAGTTTAGTTTCGTTTTAATGGCATATAAACCATCTTGGGTTTTTGAATGCCAAAGATATCCTTATGGTAGAACAGTAAGTGGTGCTATTTGATCAATAGCTGGGGCATATGGGAATTTATATGAATGCAAACATAATTGCGCAGCTGGCATTCGAACTCGCTTACTAAGATGTCGCAGTTCAGCACGTTAGCCACAACACCACGTGGATTTACCCCTTGTTTCCAAGTGTCGATGACGTTAAGGAGAATCAGCCATGAATCCTTAGAAACAAATCACTCCTAAAATAATATTTGCTTCGTCAAGCGTTAAGCTTTCAACGTGAAGATGAAGTTCACAACTAACCTGAGGATATATTAAGAAAACAGTTCTTTATTTATATTCTGTTTATTCTCCTTACGTTAAAAAAAAACAAAAAACTACAGCATATTTTTTTACCCTACAGGTGTTATGCTGATATAAAGAGGTTAGCGCCGCCTGTCGATTGAATTCGCCCCAGTGCACAAGGAGGGAGATAATCAAAACGATTATAATCCCTGATTATTATCTGGGCCAAGTGTATCACTTCAGTGAGCATAGCACAAGTAAAATCCATCGCCTCGTTTTCATAATCGAGGCAATAACGTCTACCTCTGTTTTACGGGAAGGCAAAAACGAAAAGTGAAGAAAAGATGTCATCTGGTATTTAGGTAGAGGGCCCTCATTTAATGTTCTTTGAGATAATCTTTTTATCGAATCTCCAACTCTATTAATGTAATTTCTCTCTTCATAGATAAGACAACGCTTACTTTGTATCAGAGATGTCTGCTTAATTTGAAACTGAGATAGAAAACTTGATGTTTGGTGTTCGAGCCGAGACTAAAAAACAAATTATTGAATATGTATTTTTAAGTAAGCAGGTCTTTCTAATTTAGAAATTGGGCGCAACACAATAGTATTCTATACTCTAAATGGCCTTATGCTAAGCTAAATTTTAAAAAAGATAAATAAACAAGTTAAAATTACAAAAGTAACATTCAGTTGATATATATATATATATATATATATATATATATATATATATATATATATAATAAAAAACATAAGGACTCTTGAAAGAAAAAAAAACAAACTCCAGAAAATCAAGGATTCGATGTATATTTTTCTTTTTTAAGTTGAGGAATTATATTGTGAATTGAATTACCATGACCAGAAAATCCGGCGAACACTTACGCACGACATAAGGAAAGACAGGACTGCTGGGGAGATCACGGTATATTCTGCAGACGAGACCTAATAAGGTTGAAACAGCTGTCCAGTTTTCCGGATGTCGTGCGTTCCGTATGTTCGCCAGATTTTCTGGTCATGGTAATTAAATTCACAACAAGGATTCGATTTTATTTAATCAAATCTGCTTAAATGAAAAGATGCTACCTAAATACATCTTTTTCAAATATATATATATATATATATATATATATATATATATATAAGGCGGTCGTGGTGCAATGAAATAGACACGGCAACCTGATTTCAAAACATGAACGAGGCTGTTTGTATTTCATATAGTGCCCTTGGGAAATGAATGAATCCAACAATTCTCTTTCCAATATATAGAGACAAAAGGAGTTTGTTAACCTTGGTATGGTAACCGATCTAGGAGAATGACGACTCTGAATTCAAACCTGTTAAACTCCACTTAAAAATTGATTCAAAAGAGAGAAAAGGACAAGCGGTGTCAATAATGGAAATCTACCCGTTTATACAAAGGAAGCAAAATGTAACTTGGAACAGGGGGAGACTTTCGATTTTTTAACCATACAGGGTCACTTCCTTCGTATGGTTTTTGAGTAACTAAATGAAAGCTCTGTTAGCAATCGCTTGTATTTCTCAAGTCTCTGATCTCAACTCGACTTGACTCTATTTTGGTATGATCATCCTTTGCTTAAGGACTGCTTCTTATATATTGTTCTCAATTAGAAAAATCATTCGCAATAATGTTTTTAACCTAAAATTGATAAACACTCTGATAGCAACCGAGGATGGACCCTCCATTTATTTTCTCAGTTTAGAGAGAATTCACGTTCTGACGTCAATTCTACATTAGACTTCCCACAACTCAGTCTTTCCCATTTCTATACACTTCAGAGAAAGTGATAATGTTTTCCTGACATCTCCTGATAAAGAGTAAATACAAAGTCCAGTACGGAACTGACAGACGCGTTGGTTCGATGAATTCTTATTACACGACTTCTACTCGATCTTAAGTTATTTTCAAAGTTCAATGCCACCTAGCGCATTCATAAATATGAAATCTATTTCTATTTCCCTATTGGTCCTTTCTCAATACTTATGAAAACTTCCAGATTTCTTCCACCAGTAACATCATTCTCAGTCCCAGTTCGCTAACTGCACACATTCAATAATATATGCAAGCACTTCCACTCCGAATAAGAGTGGACCTAGCAGTATTGACAATGAAGAAGTCCTCGGCACTCCCCACATCTCCAGTAGTAAAGTCATACCAACATGAAGTTAAGTGTCATACTCGGAGCATGGCTTTTGGAGAGGGGGTCTTACACCACTGCATAGAATACAATCAGAGCATTCTAAATCCAGTCTACATGATGTATATATACACAGACTATATACAAATACATATGCATGCCGAAATGCACATATGCACAGAGACACACGGAGACATACATCAAACATACATCGACATAAAAATGAACACACAGGCCCACGCGAGCATATCTACACATAGACACACGGTGAGATTCAGAGAAATACAAAAATAGACGTATAGGGATTCAGATACAGAAACGCGCATGCATATGCACATACACACACACACACACATACATACACATACACATACATACACAGAAATTTTTTTGAATAGATTTTATCATTCATTTGCAAACGCGTTTAGTTTACGGCTTCCCAAAGTGTCGAATTGAAATTGTCTTCTCAGTTGCCGACACCCCGAAGCTCCCACCACCTCCATCTAAATCCCCCCCCCTCTACTCCCTTATCCATGTGTCAGTCATTCCGCTTCTTCTTTCTCCTTGGCTGATCGAGAAATTTCATATTCTGGTTAAAGATATGAATTACTCGTGCGAGGAGAATTTCGAGATTTCAAGTACTTAAAAACATTTAGCGACATATGCTTTTTTTTATTAGCTTTTTTTCTTTTTTTTTACTTGTCTCCTGGGGTGAAAAACACGCGAATGTTAAGGGGTAGATGCTTGCTAGCGGGGACACACACATGCAAGAAAAGAAAAATATTTCTTGCCTGCCTATTATCCTTCTCTTTCTTCTTTTTTTTGTTTTTCGTAAGTTCTTAATTATATATGAGTGTATGTGTTTATGTATGTCAATGCGTGTGTTTATGCATGCACGTGTGTGTTTGTGTATGTGTATATCAATATAAATTGCAAAGGCATTTTATCTTAAACAAATACTGGTAGACAACACAAACATCTATATATCAATATATACATATATATATATATATATATATATATATATATAAAGAGAGAGAGACAGAGATAAAGATATATATATATATATATATATATATATATATATATATATATAAGTCTTACATCATGATTACAAAATTTTTAAACTAATCCAGTTCTTATATATATATATATATATATATATATATATATATATATATATATATATTGTATATATATATTCTCCTGAATAATATGTATAATGTATATATATCGTCGTGTCGATACTGCTTTATGGATGCACAACATGGACGCTAACTAAACATATGGAAAAAAAGCTTGACGGCAACTACGCAAGAATGCTGCGAGCAATGTTGAAGAAACCATGAAGGCAGCACCCCAAAAAGCAGCAGCTGTAAGGCCATCAACCACCCATCACCAAAACAATCCAAGTTAGACGAACCAGACATGCGGGACACTGCTGGAGAAGTAAGGACGAACTCATAAGTGATGTACTCCAGTGGACCCCTTCACATGGATGAGGAAAGGCAGGACGACCAGTTAGAACCTACATACAGGATGTAGCACTGAAGACCTGTCGGAAGCAATGGACGATTGAGAAGGGTGGCGAGAGAGGGTCAAGGATATCCCTGCTGATGGCGTGACATGATCATGATACATATATAATGTAATATTTATATTATACGCCATCAGCTTGCCTGCAGTCGACGTGGACAGCCTCCTTCATAAATCTTAGCTCGCAGAGTCTAACCAAGATATATATATATATATATATATGTTTGTGTATTTATATTTATATATCATTGTAATCTTTTGATGGATGTATTTTTATCTCATCAATAGACACTACTCTTATAGATGAAAGGGTCTATAGGAAAACGTCACTGATGAGTTCGCCCTTACACTGCTGGAGAAGTAAGTACGAACTCATCTATGAACTCTTCCACACAGACGTGTCAGCGTTGATTGACTAATAAGAACTAACTGACAATGAAGAGGGCATAGGATATAGTCTAGAAGACTAGGAGGTGCCCGTGGTTATTGTCGCAGGAAATGGACACGGCGACACGAGTTCAAATCCTAGACGAGATTGATTGCATATCACATAGCACTAATACCCTTGGGAAAGGTATGAATCCAATTATTCTCCTTCCAGCTATGGGTAAATAGTAGGGCAGACTAGGTTCTTCAGCCTTGGTGAGGCAACTAGTCTAGGAAAAGGAAAGCTGAATTCAAACCTTTTAAACTCCGATTTAAAAAAACTGACCTTGTGTCATATCCTGCCCGAGCAGAGGGGTTGGTAAATACGATATAGTCTAGAAGACCTGCGGGGAGCGATGGATAATAGGGACGAATGTTGAGAGAGAGTCAGGAAAATCCATGCTAGATCGGTTATTAAACCAAGATTAAGAGTCAGTCTACCCTACTATGTACCCCTCGCTAGTGGGAGAATAGCTGGATTCATATGGGCATGTGAAATGCAAACAGCTTTGCAAAAGATTTGAACTTGGTTTGTGGTGTTCATTTCCTAAGACGATTACCATTACTCCTCGAACGCCTTCAAGAATAGTCGTTGTCTCTCTCTCTCTCTCTCTCTCTCTCTCTCTCTCTCTCTCTCTCTCTGTGTAAGTATATCTCTCTGTCTGTTTCTGTCTCTATCTCTCTCTGTCTTTGTCCCTTTATGTCTCATTATCGTTCTGCCTCTCTGTGTCTCTCTACATGTATTGAAAATAATCCTAAAAGCTTTCAATAAAACAACAGCTAATTGAAAATAAAAAGAAAGCAGGTTATCAAAAAATGAGACTGGAAATGAATAATAAAATAGTCATTTTCAATCCGTTTTTTCCAAATAACCTCATCTTTTCCTTTTCATTTTTAATTAGTAAGTCGGCACATATGGTTGCCTTTGTCAAGTTATATACCAGTCGTTTCAGAAACTTGTTTCAAGAAGGAAGAATTGGTTATTTTGTCCAAAAGATCCCGTATTCGGACCGAGTGAAAACTTTATATATATATATATATATATATATATATATATATATGAGTTCAAACATCAACAGAAAATAAATAAAACGATTTATTTTCATTTACTTTCATCCAACTTGCATCAATGAAAGCCAGGTGCAAAATTGCACACACACACACACATACACACACATATATATACACGCATGTTGACGCAGGTGCCCTATACTTCTGGCCTTGTGCCATGTATAAGTAAAGCTTAGTAAACAATTTTATGTTCATTTGTGTGTGTGTGTGTGTGTGTGTGTGTGTGTGTGTGTGTGTGTGTGTGTGAGTGCCTATATAAAAGTGTAGTCATTTACTAAGCTGTGTTTAAATGTTTAAACCACTAAGTGAGAATCGAACTCACTACTAAACGCCTGCTACATCATCTCATTCACCATCACATTATTTCACGTGAATTATCATAGCAATTTACAAAGCTTTGGGTCGTTGGAGCAAGGCCAGAAGTATGAAGCGCTAAGTTTGGTTTTATGGCATATCAACCATTGTTGGTTATTTAATGCCAAATTCATTTTATACGTATAAACAGTTCTTTTTTAAACAGTTCAGTTTAGTATGAGTATAGTTTTTTGTTTACACACAGTGAAAGGTCAAAACAGTTATATTTCAAACAAATCATTTAAGCTTAAGTGAACAGTTTCAATGTCAAAAAAATTGTCCCATTTCAAAAAATTCAGTACAGCATAATTACGCAGTCTAAATGTCAAAACAGTTCTATTTCTTGCAATTCGGTTTAGCAAAAGTACGCAGTTTAGTGTAGTTTGGTTTTATGGTAAATCAACCATTGTAGGTTATTAATGTCCAATCCATTTTTTTACATATAAACAGTTATATTTCAAATAATTCAGTTTAGTATAAGTATAGTTTTTGTGTACACACAGTTAGATGTGAAAAAAAAGAATTCTATCTCAAACAATTCAGTTTAGCATACGTACAATTTCAGTGTCAAAAACAGTTCTTTTTCAAACAATTCAGTTTAGCAGAGGTACAGTTTCACTGTGCAAAAACTGTTCAATTTCAAGCAATTCAGTTTACCGTAAGTACGCAGTTTAAATGTGAAAAAACAAACCCCTCTCAACCAACACAGTTTAGTTCTTTTTCACCCACAGATAACGCTCTATCTGGTGTTACCACTCCAAGCCTGAGTAGACCTGGGAGCGATGGCAATAAAGGGGTACCCTGCATTCCCCAAAACTCCAACATTACTGGATTACAGGAGCTTCACCATCAGATTGTTTAGTGTCATGTCCAAGACACTCGTTGGGAGGGTCTTATTCCTTTGCAGTCGGTGCAGTCGGTGTATTCTACAGCCCCAGCCGACAGGGCAATGCAGCGCTTAGTGAGAATTGGACTCGTGACAAAACATAAGCTATATTAGCTCGTTAACCTTTACATTACACTATTCGAGGCCTTCTAGTCATTTACTAATCTTTGGTCAATTTGGCACAAAGCCAAATCAGAATCAAAATCACTTAAAAGGATCTGCTAGGTAGACATGCTAACTGTTACACAAGACGAGGCGTTCTAGTCGTTTAGTGATCTTTACTTAGTTAGGCACAAGGCCAGAATTATGAGACACCGAATCAGAATCAAAATCACTTGCAATGATCTGCTAGGTGGACATGCTAACTGTTACACAACACGAGGCGTTCTAGTCATTTAGTGATCTTTACTTAGTTTGCACAAGGCCAGAATTATGAGACACCAAATCAGAATCAAAATCACTTAAAATGATCTGCTACGTAGACATGCTAACTGTTACACAACACGAGGCGTTCTAGTCGTTTAGTGATCTTTACTTAGTAAGGCAAAAGGCCAGAATTATGTGGCACCGAATCTGAATCTAACGCACAGCTAAACGTCTGCTAGATCAGCTAGTTAACCGTTACATTAAACCAATCGAGATAACCTATTTAAAAAATGAGTAAGATAGTTTCTGATAGTCAGTGATCCATGAATGAGGTTGAATTAGCCGCTTAGTCGAATTATGTCATAGGTTTTGGGGTCATAGAAGGCCATTCATTCTTTAACACCCACTCTTGTTTAACCAACATATTTTACAAGTGCTCTCGGCTTTCTTCACTTGACTTTTTAGCACAGTCTTTGGCATTTTTCTTTCTTCTCGCACTTCCTCTTTCATCTTCCTGGTAAGTTGGCAGAAGCGAGAAGGTGAGTGGTGAGGCCAACAATATTGCACAACGGACATCCGTCATCACTTCCCTGCGAAGAGATCTTTTATGCAGGAATTTGGTGGGATTTCCTTTTGCCAAAACTGCTTCTCGTTGGAAAGATTCTTCGGGTGTCTGTGTAGAACAGGGTTCTCAAACTCAAGGACTCAAACAAGTCATTATTTCCCAGGGGAGAAACACAGTGAACGAAAAGTTTTATGAGGATGGGAGGACGTGATTTCCTCTAGTTATAATGTTAATCTTCAATGCAGCTGATTGGTCGCTCTAAATAGTCTCCAACAAAGTGGAATTCGTGAATTATTAGATGTTAGGGACAAATTTTCCGTTTAAAATTTCCTTTTTTTTCGTTATCGCTTTTGATGAATTCCATTTTTTATCTTTAAATTTTGATGAATTCATTTTTTTTAATAGAACGCTTAATTATAACATCAATTTAATTAATTTTGATTACTTTGTTTACAGATATTTTACGAAGACTAACTACTCTTTGCCTAGTCGACTGCGGCTGTAGAATACACCGACGGCACCTCTGCAGAGGGGTAAGACCCCCCCCAACGAATATCCAGGATATGACACTAAACAATCTGATGGTGAGGTTCCAGGGATGCTGGGGCTTTGGGGAAGGCAGAGCACCCCTTCATTACCATTGCTCCCAGGTCTGCCTGATAGGGCCCTATCTCTGGGTTAAATAGAAGTAAATTCATACTTATGCTCATGCTAAACTGAATAGTTTGAATTAGAACTGTTTGACTAAACTGAATAGCTCCAAATAGAAATGTCTTTTACTA
Source organism: Sepioteuthis lessoniana (assembly GCA_963585895.1). Lineage (NCBI taxonomy): Eukaryota > Metazoa > Mollusca > Cephalopoda > Myopsida > Loliginidae > Sepioteuthis > Sepioteuthis lessoniana. Next base: position 41,738,777 of record OY757931.1, read on the forward strand.
TTAAACTGTACTTACATTTAAACTGCTTGCTTATGTTAAACTGAATTGTTTGAAATCGAACTGTTTTTGGCATTGAAACTCTACTTACACTAAATTGAAATGTTTGAGATAGAACTGTTTTGAGATTTACCTGTGTCAACAAAATCTGTACTTATACTTAGCTGAATTAGAACTGTTTGAATAAACTGAATAACTTGAAATAGAAATGTTTTGACAATTAAACTGTGTACTCGTGCTAAACTGAATTGTTTGAAATAGAACTGATTATTAGCATAAAAATGGATTTGGCGTTAAATAACTCACCAAGGTTGATATCCCATAAAACCCAACCAACCAGACTACTCTACTATCAAATAAAAATAAAATGTCTAATCAATTACACGCCAACAAACATTAGGAAACATAATTTAAACGAGCTAATGTCATAATTTTTACCGGGGGTAGTAGTATGGACGATTTCATTAAAATTGAATAATTTGTTGAATTTCATAAGATGTTTTATCCAGCAAATATCACATTATGTTTCGTTTGTTTGTTTAAAAATAAACACACTCAAAACATCTCATTCTAGTCTTTTCGGTGGGAAGAATATGGCGTCCGAGAAAACCAGCATTAAAATCCTGATTTAGTCGTGTGACCAAACGCTAACCTCTTTTTCCGTCATCAAAGAAGGAATTATTTTAGCCAGAAGGTAAGTTGAAATGTACTTCAAACTTAACACCGAAAAAAAGAAAAGGAAGAAAAAAGAAAAAAAAAAAGGAATTGCTTATCTCCCTACCTTTTTTTTTCTCACGAGAAAGGAGTGTTTATTTTTTTAAACTAGATATATACAGAAGGAAGGGAAGATAATAAATCTTCGAGCTGAAGATAAATATTCATGAAAAGAAGTCAAGTTGCAAGGCTTTCCTTTAATATTCAGACTTCATCGATTTAAAAGTCGGTCGATGAATGAGGCAAAATCGAAAGGAATTTAGGCTGCACGAAAGAATTTCGATATATACGACTCGGTTTTTGTTGCAAGCTCGTATGCTTCTTCTTCTTCTTAAGCATCGTGGAAGAAGAGTTACCGTTCTTTAAATCAACCAAACTGCCTCCTGGTTGAATTGTTCAATAATCAGTAGAAACTAATCGCCCGAGCTAGGCAGTTTCCAAAATTTCCTTTTTCTCCAAAAGCGCATTTTCTGATTTTCCAGTAATTTTGAGATGATGCGAGGAAGAAAAGTATACACTTTCTCTTTCTTGCAAATAAAGGAAATAGTTCTTTATATATATATATATATATATATATATATATATATATATATGTGTGTGTGTGTGTGTGTGTGTGTGTGTGTGTGTGTATGTTTGCATATATATATGTTGAAGTGTATGCGTATATATATATATATATATATATATATTTGTGCTTGCATGTAAATATATATATATACGTATATTTCGTGATTGTGTATATATATATATATATATATATATATATATATATATATATTTATATATATATATGTTAAATGTTAAAAGTTGCAAAATCTTCCAACTTCTTGAGTTTCACATTTTCGATCAAAGCCAAAATCAATATCAAGTATATATTGTTCTACCCCAAAAAAACTTTTATTTAGTTTTTACTTACCATATAATCTTACGATTTCTCATAACACACACACACACACACACAGAGTTAGGGGAGAATCAAGAATTACCAAGACAACCCTATGTATGTTGCCCTTTTCTATATTCCCTTCTCTGTGTGGGTTCAAGAATACGCCGATCGTATCCCCTGTAGAGAGGTAAGACCCCTTCCTTTAAAATAAGGGTGTCCTATTTATAACACTAAACTGCATCTGGTGGTTAGAACCAGGTTTTGGAGATATACAAGAGTAACGACGACCAATTCAGTGATATTACTCTCAAACCCACTCTGAACAGGAATGGTAATACCTGTTTGGGTCACATCAGTGGGACAAATGGATCTATTTCCAAATTATTAATACTGGATAGGGAAATTTAAAACCATAAAACTGTACAAATCAGTAGCTTCATATTTCGGCTTTAGATAACCCATAAAGTTTTGATAAGCCATTTGACAAATAAACAAAGTCAAACCCTGAATCCTCTCTTATAAACAAGAAGTGAAGATTGTTACCATGAAGAGTTAAGTATTTTCCCAACCCCTCCGGCATAATCAAGATCAATTTTTAAAGCAGAGTATAGCTGATATAAATTTTTGAGTTTTCCTACTTCTAGACTAGTTACCGTACCAAGGCTAAAACGCACAGTCTACCCGACTATTTGCCTGTATTTGGGAGTAGGGTGAAAAGATAGATGCATGCCTACTCTCATGAAACTCAAACTGCCCCGTGTAGGATTCGAATTCCAATGGCCATAAATCGAAAGAGATCGCGTGGGCGGATTAAGGCTGATAATATGGGACAAGGTGAGGGTCCTACTGTGCCACTATAGAATGATGCACCGGAAGAGAGTGACCTCGGAATTGCATGACAGTTATTTCCACTTGATGACGATTAAACATTCGATTTTAAAGATCGAGTGGGCGTCGAACGATGATATAACTCAGTTTAGTTCGACGAGCCAGTTGAGTTCCGGTTCCAGTTGAGTTGCAGCCATTGGAGTTGAAGATCGGATGGAGTTATAGACGAGATGTGGTAGGGAAAGCCACATCAGGCCGAAAGGGCCTTTGGGCCCTGATGAGTTGAGGTCCGGAGAAGATGCTGATAAGATGCCGTAAAGAAAGCCATCACCCAGCAGAGTGGCCTCTGGACCTCAGATTGAGCATCTGAGAACGAGAAAGACACAACGTTGACGCCCCTGAGAGTGGCTGTCAAAATGTTACAGTTTATGTTCGATCTCCAACTCCCTCTCACAGTAAAACCCCACTCAACCTTTTCGAACACTTACAAATAAAGTGAGAGGTAAATATTTAGCTAAAGAAGTCTTCCTGCGTGCGTCTGTTATTTATTGTGTCGTTATGATGCTGCATGAACATGTAGATGACAATACAACATTAAGACGGAGAAATCTTTAATGATGATATCATCGAAATTGTATAAACATTAAAAAAAATCAAATCAGTTTCAATCTTTGTCTGAAGTGTATATCTATTGATTTTACAAGTAGGAGTCTTCAGATTTGTCAAACTGTTTGTTTGTTGGTTTATTTGTTTGGGTTTTATGGCATATCAACCTTTGTAGGTTATTTAATGCCTAATTCCTTTTTATATAAATGAACAGTTCTATTTCAAACAATCCAGTTTGGCATAAGTACACAATTTAATTGTCAAAAACCATTCTTTTTAAAGCCATTCAGTTTAGTCAAACAGTTATAATTCAAACAATTCAGTTTAGTATAAGTATAGTTTTTGTTTACTCACAGTTAAATGTCAAATCAGTTCTATCTCAAACAATTCAATTTAGCTAAAGTACAGTTTCAATGTCAAAAATAGTTCTATTTCGAATAATTCAGTTTAGCATAAGTATGCAGTTTAAATATCAAAACAGTTCTATTTCAAGCAATTCCGTTTAGCATAAGTACACAGTTTAGTTCTATTTGACCCATAGATAGGAAACTATCAGGTGCTACCACTCCAAACCAAAGTGAACCTGAAAACGATGGCAATGAAGGGGTGCTCCGCATTCCCCAAACCTCCAGCATTACTGGAAACTCACCATCAGATTGTTTAGTGTCATATCCAGGATACTGATTGGGGTGTTATACTCTTCTGCAGAAGTGCAGTCGGTGTATTCCACAGCCCCAGCCGACTGGGTAATCGAACTGTTTCGTCAATTATTGCTTGACATATACTCTAAGACTGGAAGTGAAATGTTTGCTAACATCCGAAGTCATCAGATGAAGATTTTTATCGCAGGATATTCGATTTTCTTTTCATTGGAACTTGTCACCATTAAAAGATAATATTATTAATTCCTTGAAATTGTTCTTAAAGAAATACAGTTTAGTTGTAATACTGAAGAAAGAGAAAATGAATTGAGATTTTTGTCAGGGTTGATCAACAGTCATTTTTTAACAGAGAAGTGACACTTTCTTTTTAAATTTTTACCTGATCTTTATCAATATAATAGGAAAGAACGAAAACACATCTTCATTTTAAACATATTTAGAACGTAATTTTTTTGAAGATTCTTACACATTGGTGGCTACAGTGGTATGATTACAGAAAGAAATATTTCAAGCTTGTGTAATGTCACAATATATCTTGGGGCAATAGAATACACCAAGTATTCCTTTGCAGAAGGGTAAGAACCCTCCCACCAATGAGTGTCCTGGTATGACACTAAAACATCCTATGGTAAGTCTCCAGAACTATAGCTTTCGGAAATATCAAATACCGCTTCATTACCATTACTCCCGGGTCCACTCTGACCCTGAGTGGTTATACCAGTGAGGGCCCCATCTATGGGTCAAAGAGAAATACATAATTATTTACTATACTTCAAACCATTTAACAGTGTGCAAACAAATGAACTCTGGCTCGTTATAATAATGTTACGCACAAACCATTCATTTACTAATCGCGCGCACTCACGCACGCACACACACACACACACATATATATATATATATATATATATATATATATATATATATATATATATAACCAGGTTTTGGCATTAAATAACATACAATGGTTGATCTGCCATAAAACACAACTAAATCAAACCAAACCAAGCCTAACCTAACCAAACTAAAGATATTCTAATAAGTTTTTATGTGATGATGACTGCTTGAAATTGAGGATTGTTTTGTGCTAACCCTTGATAGAGAGATGTATAATGAACATACTCCCGCTCCAATAACATTCGCGTAATTAATAGCTTGTTCTGATTTCAATCCCAGATTTCAGTAGGAATATCTTATTATGATTCACCAAATGTACGTAGGTCCATACAGCTATGGCTCCATCATTTTGATCGATTTCAATCAAACTCTTAGGAACTGTTTGAGTTCACCCTGAAAGCGGAGATCAGACTCAAACTCGATTTAAGTGGGATTTGTCTCTCAGCCTGTATATCTTATTATCCCGTGACTGTTCATCTAACAGCCTTTGCCCATTCTCTTGGTATTCGTTTGGAGAGGCAGATAGCTCTCTCTTTCCTTCCGTTACAGCCTTTTGGTAAGAATCAAATAGTTCTAAGTTCAATTACAGGTGTCAGTTGTGATATTTTCATTTGTATGAATACATATCCACCCAGGATACAATCAACAATGATGGTGCCAATAGCAGATTCAGGTTGGTCGATTTACCAAGCAGCATCTCAGGAAAATTATTTGTTTTGGATAGGAATATTTGAAACTATATAAATGTGCGCTGGCAAATAACTCTTATTCAATAGAATTACAAATGCTAAACTGGAATACTTGAAGCTGTAGCCTAATTATTTGAATTAAAAATAGTTACTTGAAGCTACAAGGATTGAAATACCTTATTTCGCAAGCTACGGGTAAAATATTACCACAACTATTCTTCAACAAGGATGGTTTTGGTATTAACCCTTAAAGGCTGATATACCTTTAAATAAAGAAACCAAAACCAAATCAAGACTGAACCACGAAACTACGATTGACAATTAATTAACTAAAATCATTTAACTGGGTAAATTATCAGTTAGTGGAGCTTAAGATATGCCGATATTATCTTTTGTTGAGGAGTACCCCACCCAAAAGGGGGATTCTGGGTAGGATATTAAATTACATTCGGTGATGACGCTGCAGTGTCATATTTATCTGACTTTCCACTATTTCAAATTTGACTTGGACCATTTTATAATAGGGGTGGGTAAGCACAAAACTGGTGGGTGGTCGTCACAAAAAATGTTTCATGCCCTCGAGATTCCCCTTTTGGTGAGCATAAAGTACTAAGCAATAAACTTATCCCAACTAAGCAGATATTGGTTGTGGGGCGGGAAAGTCCGCAATAGGACCAGAGGATCAATTTACAATGGCCCACGCAACGCGAATGTCAGTTGAGCTCTGGCCTTCGGAATATAGAATCACCTCATCATTGCTATAACTCCCATATCTACCCTGACCCGGACTGATGGCACCTGTCCGAGACTTATCTATGGGTCAAATAGATCTGCTTGAATATTGCTCGCATAGACAACTGACCATTTTACAAAACTCAAAACAACATTTTCTTTTTATTAGTTGTATTTCTCGAAACGAATGTCTTTGACTCAAATAAGAGGCTGTCTCAGTCACCACTAGAATCTTTGATGTCGACTACACAGTATCTGGGTCAGTGGAACAGATCCCCCCCCCCCGAACACACACTAGCTTGCTCAGAACTTAGCTCGAATCTTTTTAGAGCTGATGTCATATCACTAATTTTCCCTCATATAATATTATAAACTGAAAAAAATTATTTCCAGTCAAATTTTAACTGTTAAAACACGGAGTAAAACACATTTGAAATTTTGTTTTAATTTTAGCAGAAATATACACGTCTGAGTCATGTTATTAGAAAGGTTTCGTTTGTTTTTTAGGAGTGATTTTCAAGGGCCCAAAATAACGAGGCAATTTTTTTCTTCGTATAACATTATTTTTGAAAATGTCGGTAAAATTATTAAAAAGAAACATTTCAAGACTAGGAAATAAAACGAATCTATAAAATTTGGAGTGTTGGAATAATTATTCATGATGATAAGAGTCAGGACTCTGAGTTAAAGCAAAGTCAAAGACAAATGACTTGTTCCGAGAAATATTTTTTGCTTCCAATTAATAGACTTAAGAGAATAGATCTTCGGTCTCAGCCCGAAAAACCCTGAAGTCACAACTGGGTTAGTCATGCAACTAGGAGAAAGCTGAGAGATACAAAAAGAAGACACTGAATTACAGAATTGAAATAGAATAATTTACAGTGTAATATCATAATACCTACATCATTAAATCCAGAGAACTTTCTAAAACAAAATTGATTACTTCAGTGCAAACAAAACACACACACACACACACACACACACACACACACACACACACACACACACACACACACACACACACATTGATCGAAGGTTGAGATAAAATGGTATCCTTCTAATCGGATCGACACCTGGCTGCCCCAAAGAGGATCTAAGAATAAATAAGGAAGAAGAGAGCCAAATGCCACTCGTAATGATTACAAAGAAAGTGTGTAAACATTGTGAAATGGACACCTTTTCACAGTGAGGCAAACAGTTATACACAAAGTGCGAAAGATCACTCTCACTTGAAATCTAGACTGAGATAGATCTCCTCCTCTCGTTTGTAACCTTTCCAGAATTGATTTTAACAATTATTGAGTGTTTGGCTGAAATCGGAGAAAATATGACAAAGCTTCAGCGGTATGGATGGAGATGGTTGGAAGATTTTTTGGGTTTTATGGCATATCAACCCTTGTAGGTTACCTAACGCCAAATCAATTTTTATGTAAATAATCTGTTCTATTTAAAACAATTCAGTTTAGCATAAGTACACAGTTTAATTGTCAAAAACATTTCTATTTCAAACTATTCAAGCAGTTATATGTATCAATTCAGTTAAGTGTAAATACAGTTTTAATGTCGAAAAACATTTCTATTTCAAATAATTCAGTTAGCATAAGCACGCAGTTTAAATGTAAGTACAGTTTAAATGTCAAAACATTTCTGTTTCAAGCTATTCAGTTTACTCAAACAATTCAGTTTAGCATAAGTATGCTGCTAGTTCTATTTAACCCATACATAGGGCCCTATCAGGTGTTACCACTCCGGGCCAGAGTGGACCTGGGAGAGATGGCAATGAAGGGGTACTCCGCATTCCCCAGAGCTCCAGCATTGCTGGAACCTCACCATCAGATTGTTTAGTGTCATATCCAGGACACTCGTTGGCGGGGGGTCTTAACCCTCTATTCTACAGCCCCACCCGACTGGGCAAACGGATGGAGAGATATTTGGAGAATTATAAGATATCACAACTGAAACCTGACATTGAACTCGGAACTAGTTAGATATTGATATTATTCAGAACTGAAGAACCTCAGCATGAAGGCAACTCTCAGTTGATCATCCTTTTCTCATCATCAAATGCGGTTTAATGTCTTGATCAAGGCATCCATACCCTTCTACAGAAGATGCAGTCGTTGTATTCTAAGACCCACTGACATATCTTGGGGACAGACGAGGAACATTAATTTTTTCTTTTAAATTAATTTAACTTTTTAAGTCTCAGCGATTTTCTATGATCATTCTTAATAACAAAACGGAAAAGCAAATGTCGAAATGTATCTGGTAATTCGCTTCCTGGAGGCTTATTTATGAATTACGTCATTAAATCAGCGAAATCTATTTGGTTTAATAATGTACCTTATACCATTTCTTGTCTACTTGAGGCCTTTATCAGAAACATAAGAAATCATACAAAAAATGAACTATTTTTCTGCTTGGAATATGAGGTTTTAAACATTTTTTAGAATTATTAAATGGACTGAATCAAAGCACACGTAACTATTTCAAAATTATAACGAATCTAACAGGAGACCAGCTCAATCGGCTAGGACTGTAGAATTCACCGATTGAACCTCAGCAGGGGTAAGACTCCGCCCAAAAGTGCCCTGTATATGGCATAAAACAATCTGATGTTGAGGTTCGAGCCTTGGAGATTTGGGGAATGCAGAGTACCCCTTCATTGCCTTTACTCTGGTCCGGAGTGGTAGCACCTGATAGGGTCTTATCTACGGGTCAAAACTCTTTGCTTATACTAAATTGAATTGTTTGACATAGAACTGTTTATAACAATGAAACTGTGTACTTAAGCTAAACTAAACTATTTGAAATAGAACTGTTTGTAAATAGAAAATAACTGTGTACATATGCTAAACTGAATTGTTTGAAAAGACCAGTTTTTGACATTGAAACTGTGTATTTATGTTAAACTGAATTGTTTGCAATAGAATAGCAACACCTGAAAGGGTCCTATCTTTAGGTCAAAGAGAACTGTGTGACATTAAAACTGTGTGTAAACAAATAACTTACGCTAAATTGAATTGTCAGAAATACAATTTTTTGATCATTTAACAGTGTATAAACAAATGACTGATGTTTAATGAATTATCATGACTGATGTTTAATGAATTAAACAAATGACTGAATTTAATGAATTAGTGATACATGCCAATATTTGGAGCCATTTGACTGTTTGCAAACGAATGGGTTATGTTGACCAAAATTATTAATGTTAAATAGCAATACTTGAATTGATTTGTGTGCCAAAATTGACGTATAGGTATCATATAAGAATATTTGGAAACCTTTGACTGTATGCAAATGAATGAAAGATTATCACCATGAAATAGAAAAGGAAAAGTCATCATGGTGTTGTGGCTAACGTGCTGAACTTTGACATTATAATAAGCAATTTCGAACTCCAGTAGTCCTATGACGCTCACTTCCGGACCAATAACCTTGGGAAAGTTATGAACTTCCGTATTTCTCCGCCCCCAGCAAAGGGTTGAATAATACCATTACTTTCCAGCAAGAATAGATTTAGGATTAAATAACCCCTGATGGTTGATGTGCCATTAAACAATGTTTATACCTACGATATAAAAATATCGATTAACGGCATTTAATAGTTATCTCTTGATGAATTATAAAGATTGGGATGAGCCTGATCGCAACCTCAATATTCTTATGCCAAGAGTTATGGGTGACAACTTAGTAACTAAGAAAAGCTTAATAAATAACAAACCAACGTTTGGAAACAGAGGGTTAAAGCGCTGGACTGCAAAATCATAGTAAGTGAGTTCGAACTCCAGTCACGCTACTACGTTCACTTTCAGACAAATACCCTTAGGAAAAGTATGAACCCACTTATCCTCTCACCTATGGGTTAAATAGTACCACTACTGTCCTTCTGGAAAGATGGATTTGGCATTAAATAATCAAAGAAGGTTGATATACCATTAAAACAAAAATCCATCCAATCCTTGGGAAAGGTATAAACATTCTTATGCCTCACCGCAAGCAATGGGTTAAATAGTATAACTGCTGTTATTTAACAAGGATAGCTTTCCCATAGAGCAACCCATGAAGGTTGATATGCCATGAAAAAAAAAACAAGATAAAAAGGAGAATATAGCTTCGTTTGACATTTTGATACCAAATCCGACCACTTTTTTTACAGATATCTCCGAACCGGAAAACTTAAAAGATTTTTTTGCACGCTTCTCATTCTTTTTACGTTTAAATCTTGGTTGTTTTTTAAATAATAAATACATTGTGATGACGTAATTCTTATCGCGAAATATGCCAATCTGACTTTCCATTTTGGGGTCTTTCTTTCTATCGCTCAACTCTGTGTTTCTATGTATATATGTAGAGACGGCCTTTTCGATAACATTTTTTAAAGCCGTGATATGGGGGAAATATTGACTATCACATCTTCTGCAACCTTAATTCATATTTTTTAAAATCATGTTTAACATATGCCTAAGCGTAAAATAATACAACGTACAGTAGAGGTAAGTTTTATGAATTTCAAATTACAGAATGAACAATTGTAAGCCAATTTAGAGAGAGTGAAAGAGAGAGAGAGTGAAAGAGAGAGAGAGAGGAGAGGAGAGGAAATGGAGTACTTGTGGGAAATATGATGCAATACATTTACAGTATTAGCAGAGGATGCTGAAATATACGCAGCTCAGATCGTTTTATTGTCTCCACATTTGCTGAAGTAGCTTCATATATATATATATATATATATATATATATATATATATATATATATATATATATATATTTGAGTGTGAGTGTGCATAGGAGTATCTTTGTGTACACACATATATATATATATATATATATTGAGTGCCTTGCAAAAGTCTTCGACAACTTTATACCATATTTCAAATAATCCCCAGATTATAATTGGATGTCTTGCACAAAATTTTCTCCTGTAAAAACTTTTACTACCAAAATATAAAAATTATTTCAACCCACCGAATATTTCATCAGTAAAAAATGGCATCGGGAAACATATAATGTGGTAATTGTTAGAAATTTACAATAGTTTAAAATTTCTGAAGACATTTTAATGGTACTCTCTCTCTCTCTCTCTCTCTCTCTCTCTCTCTCTCCCTCTCTCTCTCAATCTATATATCTATCTCTCCCGTTCTATCTGTATATATATATATATATATATATATATATATATATATATATATATATATATATGCGACCAAAATTAAGTCAACGTTTTTCACCTCATCATGTTTATTTCATGACAATAAGATTTTGTAAATTTCTTTTACAAAATTACATTAAATTTATTGTCTTGAGACTGATACGAAGAGGTGAGAAAATATTTATTGAAGGTTTTATCTTGTTCGAATGGTCCGTATGTGTGAATTTTCTTATTTAAGAAAAACCTTTATATTGGAATTTCTCTCTCTCTCTCTCTCTCTCTCTCTCTCTATATATATATATATATATATATATACACATATATATACATATATATCTTTGTGTATGTGTGTGTGTTATTGTGTGATTCTTTGTGAGTGTATGCGTGTATGTTTATCCAACTGCACGAGCAGTAAGCGACATAAGATCAATTTAAAGCGAAGTTTATCAATTTTTTTTCCTCTCGTAGACCGGTTGCCATACCAAGGTTAGAGAATCCAAACTATCATATCATTTACCTTTAGCTGGAGGGGTATAGTTGGATTCATACTTTTCTAAAGTGTATTAGAGCTATGGGAAATGAAAGCAGCCCCGTCCAGTATTTGAATTCAAGTTGCCCTGTTCATTTCCTATGATGATGATGATTCTACCATAGTGGAACAAAAGACAGTAAGGCCTCATTTGCGACCCGTAGAGCAGGGTAAAACATACCCTAAAAACACAAATATACACATATATGTTAGAATAAATATATATATATATATATATATATATATATATATATATATATATATATATATACTAAAACGAGTGGATACTTACTCACCCCCTGTGGCAGTCTCATTATGATCAGTTTCATGCATTTTTTTAAAAAACAATCACATCTGAGGATTGTATTTTTAAAAATTCCAGAAGTGTGAGTTAACGTCCATTAATCTTAGGTTTCACATATATATATATATATATATATATATATATATATATATATATATATATATATATATATATATATATATTAGGTTTCATATATATATATATATATATATATATATATGTGTGTGTGTGTGTGTGTGTGTGTGCATATATATATATATATATATATATATATATATATATATATATATATATATATATATATATAAATTTGGGACAAAAATGAAAATAAACTTTAAAAATGTCTTTCACTGAATTAATTAAACAAATCTATTTCAGGGAACACTATTAACTTCGTGAGATGATCTAAGAAAAAATATAATCAATAAATCTTTTTTCTGTTGTGGGTATTAATCTTTTATAATAAAATATCAATAAATCCATATATTAATAATATTTCTCTGTTCTCCTTCAGACAAAAGAGCTAAAATTACCCATTAAATTATTAGTAAAATAACTGGATAGTTTTCTTCGGAGTATTTCTAAGTTGAGGAAATCTAATAATTTAGTTGGTTTGTCTTAAATGTTAAAACTAATTTAGTAATGCTATACCAAATTAAAGTTTATTCTTTGGTGTTATTTTGCTGATTTCGAGTTTGTTTTTGTAGTTTTAGTTAAAGGGGTGGAAGTGTAACTTTTAAGGTAAGCTTATAATTTCCTTTAAAATGTTTAAATTTAGTATTCCCATTGTAGTAAATAATTATTTTTTGCTCTTGTTATGATAACACTGCTAAGATTGTACACACAAATACGTCAGAAATTTCAACTATTCTAATGATATACAGCAACATAGTAAATACTAATAGCCTATATATGATGTAAGCAGGAGAGTAATACTTAAAATAGCCTATATATGATGTAAGCAGGAGAGTAATACTTAAAATAGCCTATATATGATGTAAGCAGGAGAGTAATACTTAAAATAGCCTATATATGATGTAAGCAGGAGAGTAATACTTAAAATAGCCTATATATGATGTAAGCAGGAGAGTAATACTTAAAATAGCCTATATATGATGTAAGCAGGAGAGTAATACTTAAAATACTAATTGCCACTGTGGGCTTAATTGGCTGGTTTATGGTCCTTTAGATTGGACATTACAAATTGGTCAAAAAATAGGATAAACCAGACAATGGGCACATGTTTATGTATCAGAATTTCACCAGAGATCCATTTATGACCCATAAATAGTTCTTTGTTAGAAAGAATTTAATATTAATCAGACTACTGGCACATATGTAAAAGTGCAAAAAAGTAAATGAAAAAATACGTCTTAAAACCAGATTTTGGTAGAGTATAAATAGTACCTGAAAGTACACAAAAAACTCCAAAAGATTGTTAAATATGCATTTTGCTTACGGAAATAAATAAAAGGAATAAAAGGTATTTTTTAACATTTGACAATTAGTCTTGTGTGTATGTGATCAAAGTCTTCACATCCGATCTGACAGAGACGTGTACTTCATCAAGTTGTCACTAGTTAACAGATGTCAGGACTAAAACTCTTTAACTGCTTATCCCTGAGGACGCATATTACAAATGACTTTCCCCCATTGTACCCTTTTTATACCAATATATATATATATATATATACAAATATATTTATATAGATATATATATAGGTGCGCGCGCGCGCGTGTGTGTAGTCTATCAATGATACTGAGTACTCTTTATTCATATTCCTAAATATGCAAACTACATTATCAATATATATATAGAGAGAGTTGATAACAATATATATATATATATATATATATATATATATATATATATATAAAATAAGATACACCGACGAATTTATATCCGGTTGAAACAGCGCACTGCGTTTGTACCTTCACTTACACCCACACATATGCACAATAATACGCAACTATAACCCACACAAGCATACGCACACACCCACACCCACACTCACGCACTCACACACTTATTATCACACGTAAAGATTCCAAGAAAATCCTAACGGAGTTTTGAATGTATTTTTTTCGATTTTCGATTCATTTCATTTTCTATATGCCTGATGATTGTTGTTTTGCGAAAAAAAAACCTGTAACCCAGGAGTCGCAGTCTAAATTCCACAAATTAAATATATATATATCTAATATATATTTATTATATATATATATATATATATATATATATATATATATATATATATGAGTTTAATACATTTTCTTTTCATTAAATGTGGAAAATTACATCTACCGAGTGATGAAAATGAGAAAGTTTAAATTCGAATGTTCTCTTAAAAAAACAAGTTTGGCGATGCCGGTCTGAATAAAAATCATGTAACAAGTGTGTATAACATTACTTGCAGTTCCTTTAACCCGGACGATCTCGGCTAACCTTGCTGGTATTGAATATCGTTAATGATACAATTCTCAAATGATTCCACCGTCCTTTCACTCATTCTGTTTTTTCTTTTCTTTTTTTCTTCTCTCTCTCTCTCTCTCTCTCTCTCTCTCTCTCTCTCTCTCTCTCTCTCTCTCTCTATCTTCCGATTGCCAGTTCCAATATTCATCCGGGTTATTGAGGAAAGACGTCGGTGCCTCGTTAGCGAAATCACCGGCGGCAAACGTCGGTGGTAGAGGATAACGAGCCTCCCCACACGCTTGATTCTCGAATTCGCTCCGTTTCTTACAAGCTGTGATTCGACTGCACAAGAATCTGTTTTGTTCAGGTGTGACGGCTTGAATTTTTTCCCCTCTGGCTGTCATCTCGTTATTTAGCTGAGTTCTTCTTCCCACACCTACATCTTAGAATAATTGTACTCAATGTAGATATAAGAAAGTAGCCAGACATTTTGTTACGGCAAAATGAAGGGAGAAAAAAGTCCTAAGAAGAACATTAATTTTACAGAAATTCAAAGATTTCTAGAAAATTCGAAAGATTCGTACTTCTCCATGCAATCATTAAGAAAAGGATGTATAAATTTGTATAATATTCATATTTATCTATCTTGCTGCATTTTGTTTAGTTCTAGCAGGCGAGAGAGAAACAAACATAAAAATAAATAAATCTATCTATCTATCTATCTATCTCTTTCTTTTTAAACATTTTTCTCTTTCTTTGTTTTTACTGCTTATCTGTCAATCAATCTATCTATAGGACTCTTTCTTTCTTTCTTTCTTTCTTTCTTTTTTACTATCTATCTATCTATCTATCCATCTATTTTCGTGCCTTTTTTCTTTTCTCCTTATCTATCTATCTATCTATCAGTTTCTTTCTTTCTTTCTTTCTTTCCGACTTTTCTCTTGGTTTTTACTGCTTATCTATCTATCTATCTATCTATCTATCTATCTATCTATCTATTCAGCTAGCTAGCTACTTTATCGCCCATAAATCTGTGCAATGTTAACAAGTCTTACAAAAAATTAGTTTGCTTTTTTTTAATATCAGGATTTTATTATTTCTGATTATAAAAACAAAACAGATATCATTAGAAATGCTTTAGTACTAAACTCTACTTTACTGAAACTATAAAAATTCTACAGTATGGACATAGATTAATTAAAGCTGCCAGCAACTATAACATTGAAACTAACCAAAAATAAAGTTGCAGCATTACTGTAAGCACAAACCAAGTTACATATATATATATATATATATATATATATATATATATATATATATATATATATATATATATATAAGGAGTTTATTTACTTTTGGACTCCTAGGCTCAAGAGTTTGGTACAAATAATATCTAATAATATCGGAATTTATTGTATATGGTTCCGTTTGAAATACAAAAATCTCGGTATATTTGGTTGCGAAGAAAATCAACTTTGTATAGGAGTGCACCTATTGATGGGAGATACGGTTTATAATTCATACTATTTCTATCTATCTATCTATCTATCAGTCTCTTTCATTCTTTTTTAACACTTTTGTCTTTCTTCGTTTTTGCTGCTTATCTATCAATCAATCTATCTATAGACTCTTTCTTTCTTTCTTTCTTTCTTTCTTTTCTACTACTTATCTATCTATCTATTTATTTATCTATCTATTTTTGTGCCTTTTTTCCTTCCTATCTATCTATCTATCAGTCTCTTTCTTTCTTTTTTAATACTTTTCTCTTTTTTCGTTTTTACTGCTTATCTATCAATCAATCTATCTATAGACTCTTTCTTTCTTTCTTTCTTTCTTTCTTTCTTTCTTTCTTTCTTTCTTTTCTACTACTTATCTATCTATCTATGTATCTAGCGATACATCACTATACCTCGCACAGAAGATTAAGTAAAATCCCCACTAAAAAAGCAGTGTTCTAAGTAAACTGCATTTCTTGACGAGACTCCAGTTCTAAAGTTCTGAATCGAGAAAAGTACTCTTCTTTGTCATAACTCCCAGATGCAGCTTGATAGCATTTATTACCGTTTCATCTATGGATTGAATCAATCTGTTAGTCAGAAAAAAATTAAACCACATAACTGTGTGAAAAAGATTGATCATTATTATTAGATAGGAATCGTAACTTGAAACCAAATAGTCGTAGTCGACCATAGTCGAGGGTGACTCGAAGGCTCCCTTTTCAATAACTACTACACTGAAGTGTAGGCAAGGGCGATACTCTTTTCCTGGATTTCTCCACTTTATCCTTGATCCATACCTCATAATGCTAAGTGTTAAGCAAGGAGGCATCATGTTCCATTTTTTTAGTCTTTGGTATGACTCGACCTGGGATTGAACCCCGGTCTCCCGAGCCTTAAAACAATATACTTGTGTATTAATCGTAAGTATTAAATTCTTAAAACCATATTGTTGTGTGCAAATTATTTGTATGTGATAGTCATATTTACAATCAATGATTTACAAATTAATGAAATTTGACATTCAATAACCCATAAGAAGTTAATATTCCCTTAAACAAATTAAATCTATCTATCTCAGTCTGTTTATTTGAGGTCTGCCTGAAAAGTAACGGGACTGGGTATTATGTGTGAGCTAGTGATGAAAGACGGATAAGTAGATAGTGTTATCATCTATCATGATATCTTGGGAGTATATCACTGTAATCTTTGCTTTCTACAATCATTGAATTTTTTCCCATCCTTTGTTTACATCTCCTCTTCTCAAGGTCGTTAAGCTATGAGCATTGAAGAACGATCGATGAACATCAAGCAAAGAATAAAGCTGAATTTTTTGTTCAGTTGAGGAAAAAGTCCGTCGCAAGCACTTGAAATGCTTCAACAATGGAATGGATATAATACCATATCTTGCATACGTGTTTCTGAGTGGCATAAAAGATTCAAATAAGAGGAGATGAAAGATTACTTCAGGAGCGGGAGGCTTTCAGCCAGCACGACCGAGGTCAACGCCGAGGCAGTATGGTAGGAGTTATGTGACTATCGTCGGTTGACAGTGTGAACGATCGTAAATCAGCTGGGAATAAAAAGGACAGAGTTTAGAATATTGTCTCCGAAGATTTGGGCACGAGGAATTTCTGTGCACAAAAGTGCTAAGACTACTTAATGATGATCAGACGGTGTTCCAGAACATCGTCGATCGTCTTCAGACTTAACTGAACTAGCTTCGTTAAGTCATCATTGGTGATGAAATAGAATTTTGAGTATGACCAGGAAACCAAGAATCAGAATTTCCAGTAGAAGTCTTCGACGTTGTCGAGACCGAAGAAATCAAGACAATTAAAGTCAAAAGTCAGTCATGTTTATTACATTCTTCGATGTGAGGAACATCGTCTACAGTGAGTTCTTGCCACAGGGCCAGACGATCAAGTCTACGAGGAGATCCTGCGGCGTATATTTTGCTCAGTAAGAGAGGAAAGACGAGGGCTGTGACAGGACAAATTATGGTTGCTTCACCACAACTCCTAGAGTATACTGACCGAGTGGAACATCGCCGTACTGTAACAACCTCTTTACTCAACTGAACCTGCTTCATGTGATTTTTTTCTTTCCCCCAAGCTTAAGGGAACACGTTTTGAAGGCGTTCGAGCTATCAAGAGGACCATAACGATGGAGCTGAGAAGCTTCGCAGAAGAATCCTTTCAGCAGTGTATAGAAATATGACAGAGAACAATGGGAAAGAGGTTTAGAGTCGAAATGATTACTTTGAAGGGGAAAATCGTGTAGTTTGTTGTCTGGAATTGAAATAAATTGCTTGTAACACTTGTCCCGTTAATTTTCAGACACACTTTTTTTTATGGATGATACTATATCAATCAATCTATTTTACAGTTCAGGTCACTTGTATCATCAATCTTCAATAAATAAAGATTATCTTTTGATAGGAATTGAAATAAACCCAAACTGTAACATCTGAATATTTTGATATAATACCCTCGGTAATTTAACAAAAATTACATCCGTTTTTAACTTATATATATTTACCTGCACCTACGCACGAGCAGTTTCGGACATAAGGTCAATTTTTAAGTGGAGTTTAACATGTATGAATCCAGAATTTTTCTTCCTCAATACTAAAGTTGAAGATCGGTCTGCCCTACTATTCACCCATAGAAAGAAGAAGAAGAATTGGATTCTTACCTTTCCTAAAGGTATTATCGACATGTGAAAGGATTTGAACTTATGTTGCTGTGTCCGTTTCCAACAATGGTAGCCATGACACCAACTTCCATAGAGCCATTTCATTTCTTTTTAATGTTATATCAATCTTTGTGGGTTATTCAATGCAAAGGTCATCCTTACAGAAGAGCAGTAGTGGTACTGTTCGACCGATATCTGGGGGGGGATAAGAGTGTTCCTGTCCGTCCTAAGGGTATTAGTTCAAAAGTGAACGCACTAGCACGACTGGAGTTCGGACTCGTTTACTACGACTCCGCAGTCCAGCACTTTAATCATTACTCCATAGGGACTCACTAAAAATAAAGTGAAAGTGAAAACTAAAGCACTGAATATGAACTGACTCACTAAAAATAAAGTGAAAGTGCAAAAAAATAAAGCACTGAATATGAACTGACTCACTAAAAATAAAGTGAAAGTGACAAATAAAGCTCTGAATATGAACTGAGCAGTAATAAAGACAACTTTTCCTTATATTTATTTGCACATGTTTTGTGGAAAATGTTTCTTGTAGTCATCAATAATTTTATTTCGTTTGTTAACGAGTAGTTTCTTACACTTTGCAATTTCCGCCCATTCAATGAGACTTAGAATATGCTGACAGTATCCCTGGCTGATACTCCCTCTAAAAAGGAGTGTGGAATACCCTTTTATTAACCTTACTTTCAGGTCCACCCAAACCAAAAATGGGAATAATTTTTGCTAATACCTCTGGGTCAAATTGATCCGTTTAAAAATATTCTTATTTGATTGGACCGTGTCCCCGCACACAAAAAATACTATTAAAAAAGCAACACAAAAATGTAAATATTAAAGTACAATAAACGCGATTATTTAATCTTAAGATATAAAATTATCCTTAACAAGTTGAAATACCTTTGAAATTAATCAATCAATCATTGTAATTTGTCAAAAATTCCTTTAGTTTATTCTGTATAAATTCACCGCTTTTAAGGATTTCATTATATTTTTAAGAATGAAAAATCTACAGGAATTTTCAACAAGACCAAATTTCTTCTACAAACTGTTTCTCAACAAGAAATATTTCAACAAAATCTGATAATTTTTAGAAGCTGTTCTGCAAAGAAAAAAAACTTTTTCTACAAGACGATCCCCAATCAATA
The DNA here is from genome assembly GCA_963585895.1 of Sepioteuthis lessoniana. Classification (NCBI taxonomy): domain Eukaryota; kingdom Metazoa; phylum Mollusca; class Cephalopoda; order Myopsida; family Loliginidae; genus Sepioteuthis; species Sepioteuthis lessoniana. The sequence goes on from OY757931.1 coordinate 41,758,542, forward strand.
TCCTTTCAAAGAAACCAGATTTTTTTTCTATAAACTGTCTCTACTAATAAATTCCAGCCAAACAAACCTTCCCCCCCCCTTTTAAACCTGATTCGGCATTAAATGACCGATAAGGTTGACGTGGCGTAAAACAAACAAACAAACAATTTGTCCGAGTTCTTAACTGTTTGCCGAATTCTTTCCTTCAATGGGATTGAGATCAAAGCCCACTGCTGGCAAGATAAATCAATTCATTGGTTTCCTTTTCAAGCATCCTATGTGATTTGGGGTGTATTTGTTGGGGTGCGTGCTCTGAATGCATATAGCACTGAGCATGAAAGACATAGTTTGATCAGAATGATTGATTGATCGATTGATTAATTGATTTAAACGGCATGTCAACCCGTCAAGAATTAAATGAATCTCGCTCATATCACATTTATGGTTTGGTTTCGTTTGGTTTTATGGCATATCAACCATGGTAGGTTATTTAATTCCAAACCCATTTCTATATAAGTAAAATAAAAGTAAAGTTGGTGACCTTAGTCGAGGATGACCCGGAGGCTCCCTTTTCGATAGCTTCTACACCAAGGTATAAGGGAGGGCACTACTCCTTTTCCTTGGATTGCTCCACTTTACCCTTGATCACTACCTTATGTTGCTAAGTGTTAAGCAGAGAGGCATCAAGTACCATTTTTGAGTCTTTGGTAGGACTCAACCTGGGATTGAACCCAGGTCTCCCAAGCCATTTGTGAACACTCTAAACATTATGCCAATGTCCGGATTTATATACAAAAATAGTTCAATTTCAAGAAATTCAGTTTAGCATAAGTACATAGTTTTGTTCTATTTGACTCATCGATAGGACCCAATCAGGTGCCACCATTCCGGGCCAGAGCGGTCCTGAGAGCGATGGCAATAAAGGGGCACTCCGCACTTCCCAAAGCTCCAGCAGTACTGAAGACTCGTCATCAGATTATTTAGTGTCATATCTAGGACACTCGTTGGGTAAGTTTTACAAACGGTGTATTCTATAGCCCCAGCCGACTGGGCAAATCACGTCAATATAACTTTTTTTTCCTGAGAAATTGTTTTTCAAGATATTTTGCTCACTGATCTATGATATCAAGTAGCCCTATCCAATATAAAATAATTTGCACACTGTTGTATTATTTCTAGTATTCTTATCTAATACTAATATCTCAATGGCTTCAATTATTTATATTTACTAACACTCATTTATAGGATTTCAAGTAACTAATAATAATGAGAATCCCTAGTAAACAATTGTAGCTTCAAGTAACCATTACTTGATTGGATGTACAAACCAGAATCATTCATAGAAAACGAAACCCATAAGAATCTCTGGGATTTTGACATACAAACAGACCACCTAATCCTGGATGAAGGTCACATATAGTCTCACTCAACAAGAAAAACAAACTTGACATTTAATACTAGAAATAAAAGAAAGCTAAATTTTACAATAGATGAAGGAGCTGTGGAAATGAAGAAGATAGGGAAACAAATCGAAGTTTGGGCACTTGAAACAGTCCCCAAGGTCTTGGAAAAATGACCAGAGGAATTGGAAATCAGGAGAATAATGGAGACCATTCAGACCGCACCACAATTAAGATCAGCTTGAATAGTCGGAAGAGCCCAGGTGATCAGATCGGTTTTGTTTTGTTTTGTTTGGTTTTATGGCACATCAAACATTGTAGGTTATTTAATGCTTAATCAATTTCTATACATATAAACAATTATTTTTCAAACAATTCGGTTTAGCATGAGTATCGTTTTTTGTTTACAAATGTCGAAACAGTTCTATTTCAAACAGTTCCGTTTAGCATAAATATACAGTTTAAATGTCAAAAACAATCCTATTTCAAGCGATGCAGTTTGATATCAGTACACAGTTTAGTTTTCTTTGAACCATAGATAGGACCCAATCAGGTGCTACCACTCCAAGCCAGAATGGACCTAGGGGCGATGGCAATGAAGAGGTACTCTGCATTCCCCTAAGCTCCAGCATCACTGAAGTCTCACCATCAGATTGGTTAGTGTCATATCTAGGACACTTGTTGGGGACGTCTTAACCCTTTGCAGAGATGCAGTTGGAGTATTCTTCAGGCCTAGCTGACTGAGCAACAGGTGATCTGAGGAGACTTGTTGTTCAGACTACAGTAAAGAACATCCAGCAAAAACTGATGAGAAAAAATTTAGAAAGAATAACCATAATAATAATACCCTTAAAACTAGCACTTTGCCGGTAATTTTGGGAGATCTAGCAATGATCAAGAAAAGGATATATAAGCATATTAACAAAATACTTGGCAGTTCCAACCTATACCAATAACAAAAATGGTACTTTACAGAACTGCTAATGTCCTCAGGAGAAAATTGTGAATTACTAAGAAATAAGTAAAGTTAAGTAAAGTTAGCGACCATAGTCGAGGGTGACCCGAAGGCTCCCTTTTCGATAGCTACTAGGCTGCAAAAACATAAATACATAATGAAATACAGAGTGAAATTGAAAGAATGTGAGAAGAGATATAAAAACCTCCTCAACCTGGCAAGGGAATTGAAAAAACTGTGGAACATGCAAGTGACGATCATACCAATTGTAATTGGTGCACTTGGTAAAGTCACCAAAGGATTGGTACTTGGACTGGAGAACTTGAAAATAACGGGACGAGTGAAGACTGTCTAAACAAAAGATTACGCATTACTGAGATTGGCCAGAATACTGAGAAGACTTATGGAGATTTGTTGTCACTTAAACTCCAGGGAGAATCAATCAGTTAACGTTGGTGTGAAAAACTAGAAAAGGAGTTTATAATAATAATAATAATAATAATGTATTGGGTTTAATCATGACTGATTTTCGATTTTAAAAGCAAGTAGTAACAACGCATTGCAAACTTTATCTGTTTTAAACGCAAATGGAAATTATCTGATTAAAAATGACCTTCATAAGTCATTCTTATTTCAGCAGTGAAAGAGTGTACTAATGATCTCACGCCCTCTTAAATGGAAGAATTGAAAGAGCATATTGAACTTGTAATATTGTTCATGTTTAAGAATAATAGAAACGGCTAAGAAATTTAGTAGTGTTTATGGCTAAAGTGACATTACTGATCGCCTAGTCCGAAAATTGTTTTCAAAGTTTCATTCTAGCAATACGTCATTAGGAGATGAAGCCAGATTACGAGAATTTATAGAATTTAATCCACATAAACGAATTCAAGAATCGGCGTTTGAACATATCTCAGTTCACAATCTACCGCCATTTGAAAAAAGAAAGGAAAAGTGATAAAGCTAGATGTTTGGCTTCCTCATACTCATAGTGAGAAGAAGAAGAAAAATTACATATTCATAGTGACAAGTATTCTTTCAAGGCAAGTAAATGATCTGTTTCTTAGGAATATCATTAACGGTGCAAAAAAAATGGTTCTTCTGAGAGAATCTTTAAACATAAGTATATAAATATATATTTTTTCACATACGCATATATATATATATATATATATATACAAGGTGGAACGATAAAATTGTCGTCCTAAAGAAAACAGCATTACAGCTTTATTTTAAAACTTTTATTGAAAAAATCAATTCAGTTAAATTGATTATGTAGTAGAGCTTACATCTATTCAATGTAGCCGCCTTCAGTCCCAATCACCACCTCGATACGGATCCGGAACTGAGAGCATGCCTTTTTCACAAGCGCCGGCGGGAGCTCGGCGAATACTCGGCGGATGGCGGTGATCAGGCTGGCTTTGGCGTTGTGGGAGGTCATGTTAGTGATGTTCTTAACGTATGACCAAACAAAGTAGTCCAGCGGGTTCAGGTCTGGGGAGGAGGTGGCCAGTAAGAGAAGGGTACAAAGTCATAGCACTCATTCTGAAGCCAAGCCTGGGTCTCTTTGGTGTTGTGGACCGGCACTAAGTCATGCTGCCGCACACAGGGTCTGCCACCGGCCACCTGATTGCACCAGGGGATCACCACACTCTTCAGCACATCCAGGTACAGTTTGGTGTTGACTTTCAAGCCGACTTCGAAGATGTGAGGTGGCATGATGTGGTCCTCGCTTGAAACCACACCAAGACCATAACCGTAGCCGGAAACTTTGTTTTCATCACCCTGGGAACGTCCCTGTTATTCGTTGCAATCCAGATTTGCATTTTGAGGGTGCTTGCAATGGTCCTGTTGTCATAACTTGGATCGGTAGAGAGCATGAGTTGTACAGCAGCGCATCTCTTATCTCGCTCGTTGAACATTTTGTCACTTTCAGACATGATAGAAATCTCCTATCGCTCTTGGGATTTGTACACAACTGGCCAACTAGTAGATAGTCTGCACCAAAAAAAGAAAACTCGTTTTCATTAAACGGAAATGGAATCATGTCGTCTTTTCTAAGGCGACAATTTTATCGTTCCACCCTGTATATATTTTTTTTTTTTCATCATACAACGTGTGGAAGCACGTGCGATACCCTAGCCTCATCAGCCGCCATCCAGGGTGATAACACAGTTTCGGTAGCTTAAGGCGGTACTGCTACTCCTGGCGCTACCGAGCAGCTTTTGCCACCGGATAGGGTATTTAAAAAAAAGCTATGTATACATAAGATCAACTAAAAGCGGACATTACATTAGACGTTCGTTCATCTTCATTTTGGTGCAAAAAATGAAGATGAACGAACGTCTAATGTAATGTCCGCTTTATATATATTGTCATATATGAGTCATAATTAGTTTCCCTTCCTTTAAACGCAAGTTGTATCTCCGCGTTTCAAACTTCTACTGTTTTAAACGCAACCATAAATTACCTGATTAAAGGTGGCTTTCGTAAGTCATTCCTATTTCAATTGAGAAAGATTACGCTTCGCAATGTAATCTATGATCTCACGTTCTTCTAAAATGGACGAACTGGAAATGCATATTCGACATATAATGTTCTGGGAGTTTAAGAATAAATATAAACGCTGCAGAAACAGCAAAGAAAATTTTACAATGTTTATTGTCAATGTATCATTATTCGTTTTCAAAGATTCTTAAGGGTAATACATCATTGAGAGATTAACTCAGAGCAAGGACGCTCATCAGACGTTGATCAAAATTCTTTAAGAAAATTAGTGGACTGCAATCTATACAAAAATAAGCACCTGACTTCAACACATCCCAATCCACAATCTTCGGCCACTTGAAAAAATAGAAGTGAGAAATCTGGGTATTTGGCTTCCTCATACTCATGAAAGAATAAAGAAATCGCATAGCCATAGCTACAAATTCTCTTTCAAGTTAAATAACGGATAGATTCCTCAAGAATATCATTAGAAGTGACAAAAAATGGATTCTATATTACAATGTTCAACGCAAAAGGTACAAGACTGACAAGGATGCATCTCCACAGCCCACTCCAAAGGTGGAGCTTTATGGAAGAAAAGTATTGCTATGTATATGGTGGGATAATTTTGAATTTTTATACCACAATAAGACGCTCAATAAAGACGTATACTCACAACAGCTGCATTGTGTCCATGTAAGTTTTCTAAGAAAACGCCCCGCACTTGCCAATGGGAGAAACTTTGTGCTTCTCCAAGACAGCGCAAGACTACTGTTGTGATGCTGGCAAAAGAAAGACCCGGGGAACACAAAAAGGTTGATAGAAAAACATATATATTCAAGTAACAGAAACAAGATACAAGGGAACCTGGTTAGACAGTGGTTAGTTAATAGGAAGCAGAGTCCAGTGGGGTAGCGACTATCCGCCCACTGCGCAAGTGGTATCACACGTGGCTGTGTCATGTAGGTCTGGTCAACTGTATTTATCTTCCGGCCTACCAACCGGATGAGTATGGCGCAACGCCTTTTTAAGGTGGGTCCGGGTGCAGGGCTGCAGCCCACACGCACTTTGAAAAATACCTTGGGCCCCGTCGGCATTCCTCTAAAGAGGGGCACCTCAGGCGCCAGCCAATTAACCTAACCCCACCAAAGAGGATTAAAGCCTGTGGGGACGCCCCCTGAAGTCAGAGGGATCACCAGTGCCGAGGCACACCCGACCGGAACCGCTCAGTTGACAACACGGCCAGCTGAAGTGCGACCCAACAACTGGAGAGGCGCACCAAACAGGTAGATTTTGTCAACTCCTCTGACCCTCCATTGACGTGTATTCATGGAGGAGGGCGAGGCCATTATGTAGGGAGTACAACAGCAACATTTAGCAAGATTCACGAACGAAAAATATTGCATTTAGGTTGATCTGTTCTTTCCCATTCACCTTATTCACCAAACAAGCGATTTTCATTTTTTTCATTCTCTACAAAATGCTCTGAATCACAAAAAAATTCTCTAGAAAATCAGGTGAAAACATTTTTTGGTAAACTTGTTGAGATTGAAATCAACCGGATTTTGCTTGAGAGAAATCAACAAAATACTTGGTAAATGGCGAAAATACTATTAGTTAAATTTCATTCATTGTTGAATTATTCAATGAATTATATTTTACTAAAACAGAAATTATTTATAACTAAATCTAACACTTTGAGAAAAATATGGATCACCAAATCCCGATTAGAAGACTAGAGATTGTGTAAATTAACGAGAAAAGAAGACTTATCATCTTGTGAATTTTACTGTTGTTGAAATAAGCTTGATTACCGAGAATAGTCCTGGAGACCAGATGAGACTTGCTCTCATTCAGACTCCCATGAAAGATCACAAAATAAAAGAGGTGTGAAAAACAAGGAATAATAATAATAATAATAATCCTTTGTAAATAATCACCATTACAAATAACTTTTACTTTATTGTTGATTTCTGTCTGGGTGAATATAGCTTCAGCCTCGATACCTTTTTAAGATGCCTTGTACATACGCTATATTAGAAGAGAAAGAAAAAAAAACTTTCCAAACCACATTACCAAAGATTTCTACATAACAGCTAATTTTTTAATCATTACATACATTTTTGATAGCATAATTTTATGCTGAGAGAATTCTTTTTATCGTTTCAAATAATTATTCCTTTTTAATAATAATAATAATAAGAAGAAGAAGAAGAAGAAGCCAAAGTCTATTGACCAAACTAGAACGATATTAAAGAAAGGTTGGTTTTCTGACCTTGAAATACTAGAAATATGTGGAAAAGTAAATAGTGAATATGAACAAGATTCTCCAATCCGAATTGAAAGTCTAAATACTGAAAAGCAACAGCTTCAACCCAAATAAAAATACAAAATACTAAAAACCGAAACACCACTGATCAAAGAACTGCAAAACAGATGCTAATGTTGAGTTAATAAGGAAAATCCTGAATAAAAAGGAAACTGTATTACTATCCGTCAGAAACCAATACTGGAAAAAAGTTAAGGTAGAAACCAAAAAGGTACATAAATAGTTAATAAATATCCCAACAGGCAACATGATTGAATGAAACGAGCTAATTTATGTAGGAGCGGAATTATTCTGTGACAAAATCGGTATTCCTCTAAGGGATTCGAACCGAAGTACAACACCTGGATGGGAAATTCGGCAAAACTTAAAGAAACTGCGACAAGTGAAAGTGCTAAGGAAGGAAATTACTCAAGGATATGTTGGGATGAAAAGGCTAGTCTAACAATACAAGTGGAAGAGATAAATCTAAAGATATAATCAAAAGAGAAGAGACATAGAAGATACTGAGGATAGGTTCAAGCAATGCTGAACAAACAGAAGCTTCCAAAATAACGAAAGAAAATTCTTTCAACACGTTGCTGGGGAATGCATGAGGACATACCAACAACTGGATGTAAAAGAAACAAAGCAATTTTAAAATAAAATATGGGAACAGAAAGAACATTACAGAAAGGCTGAATAGATAAAAAGTAAGAAAAATGAATCCGAATGACTTGAAGAAGAACCTGAAACGGACATATACTTGGAATTGCTCTGGGCAACACTCAAGAAAGTACTGAATTGGAAAATGCCAGGCCATGATGTCATATATGGATTCTGGTTTTAAAAATTCATATCTAACCATGACAGATTGGCTCTTCAGCTGAGTAGATGCTACGAAGAAGCAAGTGTACAAAAATGAATGACGAAGAAGAAAACTCCCACGATCTTCAAAGACATCCAATAAGGGGTCTATCTCCAACAACTATCGACCGATAACGTGGAACATTATAACTGTACAAATTAGGGAGATCTATGATTCACTTGTGTGCCGCAGACTATTTCCAAAAGAACAGAAACGATGCCACCGAGAAACAAAAGAAAAAAGTGATTTACTGTACACTTACCAGCACATCCTCATGAAGACCAAAGCAAGGCGTAAAAATGTAGCCATGGCATGGATTGACCACAAAAGGCCTATGATATAGTACCGCAGACTTGGATAATAGATAGTTTTTAAATGCACAAGATATCTGACAAAGTCATAAAATCAATCACGAAAGCCATGAAAAACTGAAACGTGGACTTAACAGCGGAAAGACAAACTTTAGCAGAAGTGTAAGTTCAAGAAGGCTTCTTCTAGGAAGATGCGATTTCACCCTTACTATTTGTAATGGCAACGATGGTACTCAATGATATACATGGAAATTTACAAAATCGCAAGAAAAGATTATGTACATAAATGTCAAGCAGTCTCCAAAAAATAAAAAAGAATCGGAGACCTTGACACACAAAAAAAAGAATATACTGCCAAGATAGAGTGATGATGTTTCGCTTTGAAAAAATTGCCATGCACGTAATGAAAAGTGAAAAAAAGACAAATAATGAAAAAAATAAAACTACCAAATCGGGAAAGAATCAGAACTCTCAGGGAAAAGGAAATTACGATTAATTGGGAATATTGGAAACGGACAGTATCAAACAAGAGGACATGAAAAAAAAGAAGAAAAGAGTACCTCAGACGAAGGAAAAAAGATTTTCGAAACTAAACCCTACAGCAGAAATCTCATTAAAGGGATAAACATCTATGCAGCCTCCTTTGTAATTTAATGGGGACCATTATAAAATGGACACTAGAAGAACTCAGACATATAGACCAGATGACAAGAAAGTTGATCATGATGCACTTGGCGTTACATCCGAAAGATGACATAGACAGAACATATGTGTCAACAAAAAGAAGACGAGGACTCGCCAGCAGTGAAGATTGTGAGAAATACATTAAAAAGTACAAAGAAAGGTAAATTACAACGGCCAGTAAAAGCACTGCCGACATAAGAACAAATGGAACAACAAAAAAAACTACGAAACAGAAATGGGAGGAAAAACAACTGTACAGATAGTTCAAGCGACAAACTAGCGAAATTTCAAACGGGAAGACCTGGACCTGCCTATGAAAGGGAAACTTTTAGAGAGAAACTGAATCTCTTCTAATAGCAGCACAAAACGTCATAATGGCCAATTATATCAAAGTGAAAGTCAATTTATCATATTATAAGGGAATGCTGCAAACTAGCACAAAAGGAGTGTAAGACTAGGCACGATTCGGTGCGGAAGGTGATCCCAAAGGAACTGTGCAAGAAACTGAAATTTGTTCATACTATCAAATGGTAAATGCACAAACCGGAATCAGTCTTGGAGAATGAGACGCATAACATTAGTTCGGATTTTGAGTTACCACGGATCATCTAATCCTAGCCAGAAGACCAGACCTTGCAAGAATTAACAAAAAAAGAGAATCCACAGAATGAAGAACTTTGCCGTCCGGACGGACCACAGAGTGAAAATCAAAGAAAACAAAAAGAGAGACAAATACTTGGAACTTGCCAGGGAACTAAAGAAAACTTGGGAACAAGAAGGTGACGGTGATTCCAATTATATTTGGTACTCTTGGGACAATTCCTTAAGGCTTGGTAAGAGGGCTGGAAGAGGTGAATATTGGAGGACAAGAAGAGACAATCCAAACTACAGCATGGTTAAGATCGGCAGGAATACTGAGAAGAGTCCTGGATACATAATCTAATGAAAGAACATCAGTTAACGCTGATGTGAAAAACTCGAAAAGAGTAATATAATCATAATAATAATTGTAATAAGCCAAAATAGATTAGACGCAACAAAATAGCAAACGGAGATTATGTTGTGATTGAGAAGGACCATAATAATCAAATGCAATAAGCAGGAAACTAGACACGAGATCGTGAGGAAAGTGATCCACAGGGAATTGAGCAAGAAACTAAAATTTAACAATACGAACAAGTGATATGCACAGCCCAGAATCCGTCTTGGAGAATGACTCGCAAAAATTTCTCTGGGATTTTGTTATACAAACATATCACTTAATCTCGGCCAAACGACCAGACCTTGTAATAATCATGAAAAAGAGAACCTGCCAACTTTGTCGACCCGGCAGACCACAAAGTAAAATTAAAGGAAAGTGAAAAGAGAGATAAATACCAAGACCTTGCTAGAGAACTAAAAAACCGTGGAACATGAAGGTAATTGTGATACTAATTATAATTGCTACGCTTGGAACAATCCCAAAAAGATTAGTAAAGAGAATGAAAGACCTGGAAATTAGAGGACAAGTGGAGACCATCCAGGCTACAGCATTATTAAGTCAGACTACTGAGAAGAGTACTTGAGACTTATAGAGACTTGTTGTTGCTCAAACTCCAGTGAAAACCATGATGAGAAAAATTCTCGAAATAGTAAAATAACAATGATATTGATAATTTATTTGCAAATCCTATATAGCTCAAAGTATCCCATTCTTATTCAAATAATTTTCAAACAGATCTTTTGATCGATGGATGGGACTCTAAAGGAACTAACACTCAAGGTCAGAGTGGACATGGGAGTAATGGTAGTGAAGAGGTACTTCTAATTTCTCAGATTTCTAAAACTTGCTACTAGATAAAGTTTACTGTCCTACCGAGGGCACCTCTCTTTTTATTTTATTTTTTGGTATTATCCTTCAGCAGCGGGTAGAGTCGGAATATTCTATGCTCTGCTGACAAGACTACAATTTGCAACAAATTTTGATTTTTCTGAACAGCAGATTAGGTGTTTTCTCAGTCCTGCCGATGGATCTGAGAATACTCTAACTGTATTTGTAACGTTATCTCATCGACACAGCACCATCTTGAATATAGATAGGTATAATATTTCTTAAAGACAAAGCGGACTCAGTTATTGCGAATACGAAAGTTAATCAGCTGACTGGAATATTTCATAGTAGTCGTCACCGAAACGAGAGAAAAAGATCGAGTGAAAAATATTTGTTGTTACATAGAAACGCTAAAAGTCACATTCGTGAGAGACGAATGATCAAGACACCGACTCCCATTTCTTCACGCCGCTTGTCCCTTTGACCCGAATCTGTCTAACCCCACTCTCTGAACTGACCTCCGATATCTTTTTATATTTTCTTCCAATATTTCTCTTAATATTACTGAAACGTAATTACTAATAACTTACTATAAGTACAACACCGCAAAATCAGCTATTATTAACGTTCAGTGTTACGTCATCTTATCCTAACCTCAGCCGAAGGAATGTTTAGCTTTTCAATATCCGGCCTGCAACCCAGAGTTCAAAACAAAATCCTATTTTGATAAGAGCTGACATCCGGTCGTGACATGTGCACGCGTACGACCTTTTCGATGCGTCTTACACTTCAATCCAAAGCTTTCTAGCTTATTCAAAATTTATTACTAAAAATAAGAAAGTAATATAATTGATTAGTAACCTCAATCATATTTTATATCCATTGATAAAAAAACATCCAAATATAATAGTGTCCAGAGTATGGCATTAAACTGTATCTGACCCCGAGAATGGCCCAGTCAAATGGGGCTGTAGAATACACCGACTGCATCTCTGCAGAGCGTAACCCCACCAACGAGTGTCCTGGATGTAACCCATAATAATCTGATGGTAAGGCTCTAGTAATGCTGACGCGTTAAGGAATGCAGAGTACCTCTTCATTGTTATCGCTCTCAGGTCCACTCTGTCCCCGAGTGGTAGCACCTGAAAAGGTTATCTCTAGGGGTCAAATAGAACTAAACTGTGTAATTACGCAAAACGGAATGGTTTGAAATTAACTGTTTTGACATTTACCTGTGTGTAAACAAAAGACTGTACTTATGCTAAGCTGAATTGTTTGAAATAGAACTGTTTAATCATTTAACTGTGTGTAAACAAAAAAACTGTGTCTATGCTAAACTAAATTGTTTGAAATGGAACTTTTTTTCCATTTAACTGTGTGTAAACAAAAAAAAACTGTACTTAGCTAAACTGAATTTCTTGAAAGAAAACTGTTTTTGACATTTATACTGTACTTATGCTAAACTGAATTATTTGAAATAGAACTGTTTATATGTATAAAAATGAATTTGGCATTAAATAACCCACCATGGTTAATATGGCATCAAACCAAATCAAACCAAACAATGAGGAGATCTAGGGAGTGTGATGTACCTCTTCATTGCCCTAAATTCTAGGTCCAATCAGACTGAACTTGTTAGTCTGATTCAACGAGCTCTATTTGAAAAATTATTCGAGTGCGATTGGGCAGTTTGCAAAACAAAAGCTTCTTAAGAAGCAACTACACAAAAAATGTAAATATGAACGTACAATGAACACAATTTCTGAACTTCTTGGCATCAAATCATCCTAAATGGGTTGGTAAGCCGTAAAAATTAATTCAGTTTTCCCATTGCCGATTTATGCTTCCTCTGGATATTTTGAGCGGGATTGAGATCAAGACTTATTATTGGCCGGCTAAAACAGTGTATCGTGTTTCATTTCTAATATTTTTGTGTGCCTGATGGTATGGACCTTGTGGAGCGTGCCTTACAAAAGTGATCATGAGTGACCTTTTTTTACTCAAAAGTTTTTAGGTAATTATCAGATTTTATAATTCTTTTCAATTCAGTATTCATCCCTCCACGACAACATGCTGTAAAGCAGATGCACAAAATATTAGAGACACCATTATCCTTGACTGTATTTAGGTTATTCACTTTATCATTCGTTTAACAAATCAGTGGTTTACATTATCAAAAACACAATTTCGAACTTGTTTGTACACAGAACAATTGTCTAGAAGAATTGGGGCTTGTGTAGGTATACTTTTAGCCAAGTTAAGTGGTTCGATTTTTATATCTTTTTTTATAGCATTGGGATCGTCTTTGGCTTTTACCTGTAAAGTCCTTGTTGTTATCATGTACGCTTTAAACTCAACTTCTGAATTGCTTCAGTCCTTTGAATATCTTACGAGGCACTTTTTCTAAAACTTCAAAGACTCTTCGTATCGATTTTCGTTGTCTACTAACGCCTCGTGATGTTATTGAAAACTGCATGCTCACTACAATTCTTAATAACAACGCAAAATTTTCAAACAGAGATGTCAACTACTTTGGAGATGACCTTGGACCTTTGAGAGGTTATGCGTTTTGTCAAGATAACATTTTTATTGTTTTCTGACAGTATATTTCTCTTCACTAGAGCGAAAAACAACAGGGAATAACAAGTGTTTTTAAAAGCATTAAGACCATCATTTATTGGTTAATTAAAGTCATGTAGTCACAGTCAATTTATCACTGAGGTGTCAAAAATATTTATATTTTAAAACTCGTGAAGGGTGCCATTATCAGTGTCATAGTAATCTTTTGATTATATATATATAAATGTAAATATATAGTGAAAGAGATTCTTACGCCTCCGAAGGGATGCAGTCAGCGTATTCTACAGCCCAAGCTGACTGGATCAAACATGATTTGGTCTCATTTCAGAGAAATATATATGAAAATTATTAGCATTGATACTTGAATACTTGATACCATGTGACTGTAAATCATTTGTATTAAGAATAGTTACATGAAGTTATTATCTTTTGTTTAGGTTTATTATTATTAATTTGAAGCCATGAACCGCGTAAAGACAAGTGATTATTAATCTAGTAAGTAGAGTGTTCACCAATGGCCCGGGAGACTGGAGTTCAATCCCTGGTCGAGTCGTACAAAAAACTCAAAAAATAATACTTAATACCTGCTTGCTTGACACTCAGCATTATAAGGTAATCATCAAGAGCATCCCCTACACCTCCGTGTTGTAGCTATTGAAAAGGGGGCCTTTGGGTCACCGTCGACTACGGTCGCCAACTCAACTCTCCCTTTTTTTCTCTCTCTCTCTCTCTCTATATATATATATATGTATTTATTTATCAACATTACGTTATATACATAAGAATACTTCATCATCATCATCATCATGTCGCGCTGGTAGCACGGATATCCCTGACCTCTCGCCACTCCTCCCAATCGTTCATCGCCCTAGGCAGGTCCTCAGGACAGCATCCCGTATCTTCACACAGCTGCTGAATGTATGTTCGTGCTGGTCGTCCTGCTTTTGCACGGCCATGTGTGGGGGTTCATAAGAGTACATCTCTTATGAGTTCATCCCTTGATATGATATAATTTTGTGCAAATTATTTTATTTGAAGGAAATACTTGATATTATATAACTATGTGAAGAAACTCTTAAAAAACATTACCATTACTCTCCGGTCCACTCTGACCTTGAATGATAGTACTTTTTAGGTTGTCATCTGGGTGTTAATTGATCTGTATTAAAATTATTCGGTTTCGATAAGACCGACAGCCAAAAAACTTTTACGAAATAACTACATAAAAAATGTAAATACGAATATACAATGAATACAATTCCTTAACCTTTAGACATAAAATAATCCTACATGGGTTGACATACCGTTAAAATCAAGTACTTTTAAGAAAAAACATTCCGTTAGCTGGTTTGGTCGTAGGGGAGCTACTCATGTAGTGTGACTTGGGTATGAATAACCAGGCTGAGCACATCCCTCTCCAGGTTTGTTTTGAAGGAAGAATTTTCCTTCTCCTAGGTCGGTTACCAGACAATGGTTAAAAAGCCAATCATTTGCCCTGTGAAATGCTAACTGCCTCGTTTATAATTTGATCTAGGATAACCAAGTCCGCTCTTTTTGACAATTGCCATTATTTTATGAACGCCCCTAATTACTTTGGCATAAAATAGACCAAGATGGTTTGAAATGCAGTTAAATTTTATCTTTCCACCAGTCTTTAAGAAACAACAATACAAAAAATATGAATATGAACGTACAATGAACGCAATTTCCAAACCTCAAGGCATAAGATAAGCCTTGACGGGTTGATATTCCATTAAAATCATAAATCAATAATAATCGTTGTTATAATTATTATTATCATTATTCCCAGAAATCGGATCGGTTGGTTCTCCTTAGGGATAATGAGACAGCAAGTCTTTGAAAACATTTAGCAGTTTCCTCAATAATATGTCAATTATTGTAATATTTAGTTTAACCTATCGGTATAAAAAACCCACCGATGGGTTGACATGCCGTTAAAAGGAATCAATCAATCAAGTATTTCATGAAAGACTCTATTAGTTTACAAAAAGAATTAGCACAGACATTTGCATTTTTTCTTTTTTTTTTGTTTTGTTTTTTGTCTTTTTTACATTATCGTGCAAATCGTTCCGAGATTGCGTCAGACCAATTCTTTAGAAGAAGAATATCTGTGCACTTTGTCATTTACAATATGGCTCAGTTGGTCAGGAGGACAGTCTGGCCTGGACAACGTCTGACCTTTGATGAACATACAACACGCCACCTGTGACTAAGAATAATAACAAGACCAGAGTGGCTTGCTGCATTCTATAAGATTGTAGTGGACATTCTTGAAAGGATATTCGCTATCGCTGTGCAATGATGTCGGTGGACATTTTCTCATTTTCTTTCAATCTTTTTCATCTTCTTTGAGAGTCCTTCACCATTTCTTTGACAACAATGAGATAAAATCAGAATAGAAACAGTTCACCCACACACCCAAACACACACACTTATATATATATATATATATATATATATATATATATATATATATTGAGAAAGGGAGAGAGAGAGAGAGAGAGAGAAGGAGAAGGTAAGTAAAAAGTTTTGTAATATTTTGGTACGTGTTAGTTTGCCGTGCGTATATCACGTAACCGAAGCAGTTCAAGTCGTGGTAGGCACCTGCTCTTGTTGGTAGTATAGTGGTAGATGGTGCGCTCATACAAAGTGCATTGCTTCACTCCCTGTGTGATCTGAATACCGCATAAGTGAACGTTCAACGTAGTCTCATTGGGAAATTTATGCTTTAAGAGTTCAAACTAGGTTATAACGTAAAAGGTGACGGTATAGTTGTCACAATATGGTAAGTGAGATGGCACAAGAAATTTTCCTCTGATTGTAAGAAAGTCGATGATCACACAAGCTCAGGTAGGCTTCGAGCAACGGATTCCAAGGCCGAGCTCGGAATCCGAGACTTTATGAGGCGAATCCTGTGAGTGGCAGTCGGGGAACATGAGGTAATCCCAGTATTTCACAGCTCAGAAGGCTTCATCACTTTCACTTTCATAATATATATATATATATATATATATATATATATATATATATATATATATATATCATTACTGTACTTAAAGGTTGTTCCATAAATATAGAAATAGAGCACAATTAAATGATAAAAACATTAAAAAAACAGGCAAAATATTTCTAAAACTGTTGCACATTTTAATTGTTTATTACATTGTACAAAAACTCCATAACACGCCTTTCATACTTCCACGTATACTTATATATATATATATATATATATATATATATATATATATATATATATAATCAAAGTTATAACATACGAGTTGAACAGCTGGAAGTTGTCACCGGATAAAAATGCAAAAAAATGAGTCTTGGCTTGTTTAAAAAAATTACCTACAGATTATGTTTATAAATCATATATATTTGATATATGTAGAAACAGGATTGAACGTTAAATAACCTACAAGGGTTGATAAGCCATAAAATCCCACCAACTTTATCGAAAGCTGAAAAAGCAGCCAATATAACTTTGAGTCATCCACCATTTCATATCATATTTATAAATCTGATGCTCGTAGACAAGCAACGAAATCTAGCTAGATTAACACCTTCAAAAAGGATTATGAAACAGCCCTAACAAAAATAGCGGTTAATTCTTCAAAGTAGGCTATCGGTCATATGGAAGTTGGACCTGGCTGATGCAATAAAACGCAGTTTTTTCCAAGCAACGGTCATGTCAATACTGCTATATGGATGCACTATATGGACGCTAACTAAACGTGTGGAGAAAAAGCTTGACGACAATTACACAAGAATGCTGTGAGCAATATTGAACAAGTACCGGTGGCAACATCCCATAAAACAGCAGCTGTATAGCCACCTACCAACAACCAGGAAAACTATCTTTGTTAGACAAACCAGACATGCGGGACACTACTGGAGCAGTAAGGACGAACTCAAAAGCGATACACTCCAGTGGACCTCTTCACATGTACGAGCAAATGCTGGACGGCCAGGTAGAACTTATACACAATTGATCTGTGCTGATACAGGATATAGACTGGAAAACTTCCCGGAAGCGATGAACGATAGAGACGGGTGGCAAGAAAGGGTCAGTATGATGATGATGATGAAGATGAAATTATGCACAAACCAACAACAATTATAATAAAAAACGAGAAATAGAAACATTATATGGTTTAACCCCCACCTTTATCCCCTACTGTGAAGCCGTTTATTGCCCAGTCGTTCGCGGCAGTAGAATACACCGACTGCTGAGGGATAAGACCCCGCAATCAGTATCCTGGATATGACACTAAACCATCTGATCGTGAGGTTCCAGTAATGCTGGAGCTTTGGGTCATGCTAAGTACCTCTTCATTGGCATCACTCTCAGGTTAACTCTGGCCCTGAGTGTTAGCACCTGATTGGGTCTTTGGGTCAAATAGAACTAAACTGCGTACCTATGCTAAACTTAATTGCTCAAAATAGAACTTTTTGATATTTAAATTATATACTTATGCTAAACTGAATTGTTTGAAATGGAATTGTTTTTGGTTTGAAAGTGTAATTACACTAAACTGAATTGTTTGTGTGTAAACAAAAACTATACTTATAGCAAACTGGATTGTTTGAATTAGAACTGTTTAACTAAACTGAATAGCTTGGAATAGAATTTTTTAAACAGTTAAACAGTGTACTTATGTTAAACTGAATTGTTAGAAAAAGAAGCGTTCATTTGCATAAAAATGGATTTGGCATTAGATATCCTTCAAAGGTTGATATGGCATAAAACCCATACAAACAAACTAGCAAAGCCGTTTAAAAATGTGGGGAAAATATATTTCCAATTAATAAAAAACACTTGGAAAAATCTGCTACGTTGAAAAAACCGTTTAACACAATTGATCTGAAAATTAGTTCTGGTTGCAAGAACTGCATCAAAATACTATCAACAGTCATAATTTCAAAATATCCACTGAAAAGGATAACAACAAGAATGATAGATGTAATTGCAGGTAAAGAGCTAGATGCCTTTTGAAAGGAAATTGCTTAATTAATAATGTAAATATGTATGGCCACCTTAAAGGCAGAAGCTAACAGTAATGGTGAAAAGATGTACTGAATTGAAAGAATAGATGTTACACTCACAGAATAAACTTTCCCACTTGAAGATGTTCTAACGGTATAATATTATCCAAATAAGTACAGGAAATCAAAATTGTGATGGGAAAATCTCCCGTAATAAAATGGTATATCGAGAACTCCTAGCACATGAATAGCCGAACAAAAGCAGCAAATTGATATCTTAGTGAGATATGTTAATTGTCTCCTATGTCATCAGTCATCTGATCCTGATTATTCCTATTATTTATTTTCCTTTATAAAGACAGAACTGTTTTTTTCGTTTGAATGTAACGCATACTAACAACCTATCACGTTACTATATCTCATACTTTTTTCATTTAACACACGTAATTATACCGCACGTGATTATACCGCACGCTCTATAAACGCTTGGTTAACTGGTTTTCTCCCATTTCTCTCAGAAGATTATGTAAAACACATTGAACATTTCGTAACGGATATTGTGTGTCTAATATCAAAATATTTTAATACTTTTGTGACGATCCAACGTCAATCATAATTGTGATAATCTAAAAACAGAAATCATGCCACAAGACCCGGAAATGGTCTAGACGATTGGCGGGTTTTTGAGCCTTACGAACAGCCCTGGATAAACTGAAAAGAGAAAAGGTCATGACCCAGATAGAGGAGCGGCATATGATTGGTTGAAGCAGATAGAATGTTTTTACCTCCAAAAAAATAAAAATCCAAAAGTTAGTTGCGAGCTTCGCCAGGGAGATAAAAAGTCATCTTTTTGCGAAGTCCAGTGAATATGAAATTCTGGTGATAGAATGACATTGTGGAATTCGGTAACTCCGTTGAATAAGAAACAAAAATTAAACGTAAAAGAAGAAGATGCGACATCATAGAAAAAAGTAGAATGATGTATTTAGATTCGTTAATTGGAATTTAACGAATATAAAAAAGGAGCAAATTCAATGAAGAAAAATAAATCCGACAAGAATCATTAATTTAGCCGTTGAGCTGAGATCACTAGAAAAATCGAAATTAATGATATGAAGAAAATCTTACAAAGAAAAAGGTTAGTCTAAAAAATCTTTTTATGAATGATAATTGTGTTCCTAAGAGAAAACTTGAATGTTTTTGAGATCTATTGTAATTCCTTCCCTAAAAGAAATTATTGCGAGGAATTCAAATGTAGTGAATACTAAATGTATTCAAATAGAAATCTTGTATAACTGAAAGTTCTCTTAAACTTATTTCTGACTGCAGAAATAATAATGGGGAATTTATTATCATAAATAATAAATTATATTGAAGAAAATCCTTTATAATTAAGGATTTTATGGGATATATCTGAAGAGATATTATGAAAGTCGTTTGCTGTGAACAAGTTATGTTGGAAAACATTTTATGTGTTTGAAAATTACAACTACTTCCAAGATGAAGCGAGAATATAGTATTATTTGCTAAAGGGATAAAAAAAAAAGGGGGGAAAGCTCCCTCCCCTTAACTGTAAAAAGGAAATAAATAAAGTAATGACATTTCAACTTTACAATAAATTGAAATTAGGAGATTGTTTCACGACGGATACAGTTAAACAAAAATATAATGTAACAAAATTGGTAATGACTCTAACTTCATTTGGAAAGGTGAGCTTTATTGTTGGCTTGACAGCTTTGTACATATATTTTGTTTTTGTTTTCATAATTTAATTTCTTTAAAATAAAAAGGAACAAAAAAAAATATAACCAGTCGTCATATTGTTTGTCTAATTCGGAATTCATTGCGCTTTCATTTATATAACGCCGTTATCTTAACCTTTGACACATTCTCATTCGTCCACATCACAAAACTAAACCTATACGCAATCTTTATGCTTGACTAGTTGTATGAACTTTTAGAGTTATCACCAAAATATAACTAGTTACGGAGAATCGACTGATCAAGATTGGGTGGTACGTCTCTATAGTCAGAAATTCTCCCTGACAACCAAGGTTAATGAAACCTGGGAAATAGAAACGTTACACTTTAAATTTGCTCTGCGATATCCCCCCTCTCTCTCTCTCTCTATATATATATATATATATATCTTTCACTCTCTTTCTCTCTATATATATATGTTAAGTTTTGGGGTTTGATTTGGTTTGGTTTCTTTGTTTAATGGCATATCATCCTTTGTAGGTTACTTAATGCGAAAGTCATTCTCCTAGAAGAACAGTAGTGGTACTATTTGACCCATAGCTGGGAGGATAAGGGGGTTCATACCTTTCCGAAGAGTATTTGCCCGAAAGTGAACGTAATAGCGTGACTGGAGTACGAACTCGCTTACCATTCCGCAGTCCATCGCTTTAACATTACACCACGAGGACACCCTCGTTTTTTGGGGTTTATTGCATATAAACCCTTGTAGGCTAGTCAATGCCAATATATATATATATATATATATATACATGTAAAGTAAGTAAAGTTGGCGACCTTAGTCCACGGTAACCCGAAGGCTCCCCTTTCAATACCTAATATACCTAGGTGTAGGGGAGGGCGCCACTCCATTCCCTGGATTGCTTCACTTTACCCTTGATCCTTACCTTATAATGCAAAGTATTAAGCTAGGTGGAATCAAGTACCATTTTTGAGTCTTTGGTATGACTAGACCTGGGATTGAACCCCGTCTCTCGGACCACTTGCGAACACTCTACTTATGAGGCCAATGGGTAGAGTGTTTGCCAATGGCCCGGGAGACCGGCGTTCAATCCCATATCTAGTCATACCAAAGACTCAAAAAAATGATACTTGATGCCCCCTTGCTTAACACTCAGGATTATATGGTAGGGATTAAGGGTAAAATGAAGCAACCCAGAGAATGGAAAAGCATCCTTCCCTACACTTCAGTGAAGTAGCTATTGAAAGGGAGCGCTCGGGTCACCCTCTATTAAGATCACCAACTATACTTACTCATATATATGTGCAGGTTGTAAATTACTGTATTTATTCATAAAGGCGCTCCAGTGAGCTCTTTATCATCAAGGAATCATTCCTTTTTTGGCATTACTGCCAGGTTTACGCTAGCCTGGAGTGTTAGTACTTGTTCAGATCCCATTAATGGGTTAAATATTTCTATTCGAGATAATGTTTAGAATGATTTTGAACTACGATGATTTTTTGATTCATAAAACATTAATATTTTAACTGATTATGAAACTTTTTCTGATATATTTTGGCAAAATATATCATTATATATATATAAATATATATGTGTGTGTGTGTGTGTGTGTGTGTGTGTGGTGCTTTCAGTAAGTTTCCAGACTTTTTTTGTACAGGCATTTAAAATTGTCATGGGCTCTTGAAAATTCAGTTTGTTATTGCTATACATAGTATGAGATGACTGACTAATTTTTATGATTTCTGGTTCAAATGAACACCTACAGCAGCAATTGGAATACACCTTACTAAAGACTGTTCGTCACAGCTGGTGAATTTCAAAAATACAATGTGGACGGGAGGACACTTTAGAAGAACGATATGCAATAAAATTCTGTTATAAACTTGGAAAAAATTATGCCACAGAAACGCATGGAATACTTCAGACTGATTTTCGACCATCTTGCATGAATCGAGCATCAGTTTTTGTGTGGCATAAGAGATTCAAGGAAGGCAGGGAGTTTGTGAGGGATGATGAGAGGTGTGGGAGGGGTAAGGAAGTCAATACACCACAGTTGATTGGCCAAACGGTTTAGGGTTTGGGTTAGGGTTACTATGTTGATGTTTTAAGGGAGTTTGGGAAGAGATTCCTTGGGAAGTGGCAAGCACTCTTCAAATCGGGTCAGTGGTATTTCCACCAGGACAATGCACCAGTCCACAACTGCATCCTTGTCACAGACTATTTGACCAAGATGGGCATCAAGACAGTTCCTCACCCCCCCTATAGTCCAGACCTTGCTCCCTGTGACTTATCGTTATTCCCTAAGCTCAGAGGCTGTCGTTATGAGACAATTGAGGAGATGAAAGAGGCTGTGACGAAGGTCATTGACACGCTCACACAAGAGAACTTCCATGGGTCCTTCCAGAAGTTGTTGTAACGGTACAACAAGTGCATTGCAGCCGGAGGAGATTACTTGGAAGGGGACTAGAGTTTCATATGTGTACTATCAATAAAAGTGCCCATACAGAAAAAAGTCTGGAAACTTGTCTAATGATCCTCGTATATATATATATATATATATATATTCAGATACCTAAGTTATTCAGAAGTCCTTTACAATTTTTGTTAAATGAGTATTAGGTACACATATTCATATTTTAGTATCAACCTAAAAAATATAAGTGACCCTATACATATCTAAATACGAGCAAAATATTTGTAGTTTTCTAGGGTTAAAAAAAACTTATTAGTATGAAAAGTCTTCACTTCTGTAAACTTGCGACTCATGCTAAAAGTAAAACACATGCATGCACATGCACAAGTTCACATGCACAAGTGCACATGCACACGTACACGCACCTAGACTTACAAACGTATACAAGCATACACGTACCCAAAAATTACATTTGGTTAGTCAGCTGGGGCTGTTGAATATACCAACTGTATCTCTGCAGAGGGGTACGACCTCCTCAATGAGTGTCCTGGATATGGCACGAAAAAATCTGATGATCAGTTTCTAGTAATTCTGGAGCTTTGGGAGATGCAGAGCACCCCTTCATTACTATCGCTCCCAAGTCCACTCTGTTTCGGATATTCTGATATAGGCCTATCTATGGTTCAAATGGAACTAAACTGCGTACTTATGCTACGCTGAATTGCTTGAAATAGAACTGTTTTGACACTTAACTGTGTGTAAACAAAAACTATAATAATACTAAACTAAATTGTTTGAATTAGAAGTGTTTGACTAAACTGAGTAGCATGAAATAGAAATGCTTTTGACAATTAAACACTAAACTGAATTGTATGAAATAGAACTGTTTAAATGTATAAAAATGGATTTGGCATTAAATAGCCTACAAAGGTTGATAAGACATAAAACCCAGATTAACAAACAATACATACATGCACACATATTTTGTAGAGGTATGGCAAGCAGGGGACGTTTTGAATGTAAAAAATGTTTTCTCATGGATAAACCTAAGCTCCCGTTGAGAAAAGATTTGTTACTAGAAGCAATCACTGCCAGCAGCAAGACATTACTAATATATGGCGAGGGAAATCCCCGTGAACTAATGGCTAAAGTGATGAATTGCAGCCTCAAAATAAGCGAGTTCGAACTCCCGTCGCGCTATTACGTTCACCTTTTGTACAAATACTCTGGGGAAAAGAATGATCCCCTGATCTCTCCAGCTAGTAGTTAAATAGTACTACAACTATTCTTAAACAAGCATGGGTTTAGCTTTGAATAACCCATGAAGGCTGATATGCCATTTAACGAAGAAACCAAGTGTAATATTTATAGGACTCAAATTTTTAGATAGATAGACAGATGCAAGCAAGCACACATACGTACATTCCTGCACGAGTAGCCGCTAACAAGTAGATGTGAATAGACTGACCGAAATATATATGTATATATATATAGTCAACACTCACACACACACACACACACAAATATCCATGACTCTAACTCAAACCATATGCCCGGACTGCATCGTCCTTCTCGAGGCTAAAAAAAAATGGGCGCGTTCTGCTAAGGTCAGAGGTCTTGCCTAGCGTTTGAAAAATCAGCTGCAGAACTCAAATACAAACAAAAAAATCTTAAATACAAAAGCATAATGCATATAGAAACATTGAACGTTAGAACCTTAAATAAGATGAACCATTACCAGAGCTGACAGCGTCTGCACTAAACCATAACATAGACATAGTATGCGTACAAAAACACACATTCCAACAAAGTGAACTAGAAATAAAATACCATACATTTATCTATGCATCTACATGGAGAAACTCTGCCAACGCCGCCATTCTGGGTATGGGAATGCTTCTCAGTCCACGTGCCCTAAAATCACTTAATTGCATTGAGAAAATACTGCCGAGAATGATGGTAGCTACATTCAACGGCAACGCCAGCACAAGTCCTACTAATGCTAGGGATGAAAAGGACCTCGGCACCTTCTATAATGAGCTATCGTCCCTTGTTTGTTGCATCCCTAAACACAACGTTCTCATCATCGGAGACATGAATGCTCAAATAGCTAAAAATGAGAACAACAAATTCAGTTTTCAAAACTCATCAAACAGAAATGGGGAATTTCAAACTGATTTCTCACGACTCACTCCTCATAAATAAGAAATGGATTAATAGTGCTTTGGATTGTGAGGCACCCTCCTCTTTTGAAGGTGTGTCTTCCGACCACCACATTCTCGTGGCAATGGTACGATTAAGCCTATGCAGGAATACGACGTGAACAACCAAAACAGCACACAATGAGTGGTCCCTGCTTTACGATAGAAATGCTTGTGATGAATAAACGATAACATTAAGAAACAAATTCGATGACCTTCAGGAGATAGAAACACTCACCCTGAATGACCAATATGAGAATTTGTCAATGCCCACATGGAAGCAGCAGCAGCAGCAGCAGCAGCATAATGCATACCAACCAAACTAAGAGCAAAGCATAGAGATCCTTGGGAGACGTTAAAAGTTAAAAAAACGTGACAACGTGAAAACGGCTTCCTTGTGTAATAAAATGAATCAAATAATACCAACACCCAGAAACTTAAGCAGGCACAAAGGGAACAAACTAGTGCATACATAAAGAACAAACAGAATTTATTCAAAACCAGATCAGTAAGATTAGAAACTCTGTAGAAAATATACAATCTCGAATAGCGTGGCAGACAGTAAATGAAGTGAATAAAAGAGCATGTCCAGAGGTAAATAAAAGCTGCCAGCCAAGAAGAACGAATATACATGTGGAAAAAACATTTCAAGAATTTGTTTAGAACCACGCACCCAAAGTAATTGATAAACCTATCACGAAAATCATGAACAATCAACTAGATATCAAACTAGGACAGTTTACGCAAGACAAACTCGACGTAGTACTAACGAAAATTAAAAATAGGAAAGCTGTCAGTCTTGATGAAATACAACTAGAGATATGTAAGACAAGAAAATTCGACGACCTACTGCACCGATACTGCAGCGCAGTATATAATCAGAATACAATAGACATTTGGACAAAGGGCTGCATCATCCCCTTTCCTAAGATAGGTGACCTCGAAATTGACAAGAACTACCTTGGTATAACCCTTACTTCCATAGCGTCTAAGATTTACAACGCTCTGCTACTCAACTGCATTGAACCCGAAATTGAGAAAATTCTCCGGAAGAATCAAATGGTTTTCAAAGATATCGATCCACCACATTACAAATTTTGACGATCCGACGGTTCATAGGAGTCGGAGAAAAAACCTCGAGGCAACACCATTATTTGTAAATTTCTTTCAGGCATTTGACTCCATACACAGAGAGAAGAGGGCACAAAAACTTCTAGCCTATGGTCTCCCCAAAGGAACAGTCGCATCTATAATGATGCTCTATAAAAACACATAAGTAAAGGTTCGCTCACCGGATGGAGACACAGACTTCTTTGACATTGTCGCGGGGGTCCTGCAAAGAGATACATTAGCCCTATACCTGTTCATACCCTGCCTAGACAACATACTTCGAACGTCAATAGATTTAATGAAAGAAAATGGCTTTACTCTGGCAAAGGCAAGGAGCAGGAGATACCCTGCACAAACAATTATGGACACGGACTACGCTGATGATATAGCACTTCTGGAAAATACACCCGCCAACGCCGAATCCCTACTGCATGTTCTGGAGAAGGCAGCAGGCGGTATAGACCTCCATATCAATGCCGACAAATTGGAATACATGAGCTTTAGTCAAAATAAAAAAAGGAGACATATCCATGCTAAAAGGTGGGTCTCTGAAACTAGTGGACAAGTTGGCAAACCTCGGAAGCAGCGTATCATCTACTGAAAACGACATCAATACGCAACTAGTGAATGTATGGCCAGCTATCGATTAGCTATCCGTCATATGGAGGTCAGACCTGCCCGATAAAATAAAACGCATTTTTTTTCCTGGCAGCAGTCGTGTCTATACTATTATATGAATGCAGTACCTGGACACTGACAAAACGTATTGAGGAAAAGATTGACAGCTGCGAGCTGTAATGAACAAATCCCGAAAGCAACATCCCACAAAGCAGCAGGTATACAGCCACCTCCCTCCCATCTCAAAAACCATTCAAGCTCGACTATCAAAACACGCAGGGCACTGCTGGATTAGTAAGGAGGAACTAATCAGCGACATTCTCCTCTGGGCCCCTTCACACGGACGAATAAGTGTTGGAAAACTAGTTAGAATTTATCGACTGCAGCTCTGTGCAACCTGCTAGAAGACCTACCAAAAGCGATGGACGATAGAGACAAGTGGCGATTCAGAGTCAGGGAAACCCATGTTAGAGGCACGACTTGATGATGATGATGATATATTGTCATCCAGAGACAGAGTCTTTCGTTGTAGCACAACTCTTCAGTGTGGCTAGACACGCGGGACGCTCCAAACCGAGATCAAAACCCGCCTAACTTTACGTCAAGCTGATGACATACCATTCAGTCAAGCCAGGGAATTAACGCATATGTATTAACGTTCGTTTGTTTACATTTCGCCAAAGTGCTCAATCTTAGGCGCGGGGAGAGCGTATATATATATATATATATATATATCGCCGGTCTGAAGTTATTATGTAAATCTCGGTAACTTAAAAAGTTCAGAATCAAAATTGGTCAAATTTACACCCAGTCAATTTCACCCGCAGTTAAATATTTAACTAACATCTTTTCTTATTTTTAATGGTCACTTTTTGTGATATTTAGAATTTACGAAAATGGACTGATTGAAGTTAGTATGCAAATTAAACTAATATTTGCTTAAGACCTCTGAAATACAATAAAAACTATTTTTTTCCTTTTTGGCCGTAATATGTGTTTAAACAGGAAATAACAAAGTAATTGAGTGAATGTCCACTGCGGAGATATCAAAAGAGCTTTACAGAGATCATTGAACGATAAAGAAAATTGTTTAAAACATAACTAAGTTGAAAAATCGAAGCAAAGAAAAAGGCTTTCAGAACTTATTTCCCTGAGATGAATGTAAACTAAAGTGAGTTATTGAGAAACAATCGTTTTTTGTTTTTTTTTAACCAAATCTTTGAAAAGGCTGAAATTGAGGGCGTCAAGAAGGATAAAAATACTTCATGATTTAAGATCTATAAAAAGTCCCCAAGGCAAAATCTCCTCTCACGAAAGAAAATATTTTAAAGTGTCAAAATTGGTCAAAGAAATTCATGAAAATTGGCTTTTCTGGAATAATTTTTGCAGACGAATCTTGAGTTGCATAGTACTGACCAGATGGTCAAAGGATGGATTTTATTCAATTCAGACGTGTCTGTGCATAAAAAAAGCAACAAGGAGGTGGTAATTTGATGACATGAGTTGAGATGGTCCACCAAACTTTTATTGAATCATTCAAAGTCAATGAAGAAGTGAAAAGGACTGAAAAGTGCTTGCTATTGCGATTTTATGGGCAAGACTTCTTTGCACAATACAAGTCCAAGTCTTGCGTTTTCAAAGTGAAGTCTGTATTAATGAACATCAATGATCCTTCTCATGTATCAAAGTTTACCCATGAATTCTGATTTGAATCTCTTCAAATATTTATGTAGAATAGTGAAGTTGTAGGCATTTGAAAATGGCAAACAATATAACAGCAAAGCAGACTTGTGGGAAGCAATCAAGATCACCATATCGGGAATTAAATCTGATGAAGTGAAAAAATAACAAAATCAATGGGTAATGGATTCCTGACATTTATTGAGAAAAAGGTTCCCTTTATTAAAAGGTAAAGGATTCAAATACTTACTATATGTGTTTGTCAGATGTTTTATCATAATAGATGATCTATTTTTAGTAAATTCATTACCTTTTTTAATAAAAAGGTAATGAATTTACTAAAAATAGATCAAAATGGGATTATTTAGTTTGGCGTAATAACTTCAGACGGTGTTTTTTTTAAATCTATCAAATAACCTCAATAACTTCAATGAAAAATTTTGATGCTATCAAAAATGTTGACGCAAGCTTTATATCGACATCTAATTTGACATTTTTTAAATGAAACATATTTCTCAAACCAAATTTGAATTATTAACAATAATGTTATTTGCTTCATAATGTCAGACAGGTTATATATATATATATATATATATATATGTTGGCCAACCGTAGTCGAGGGCAACTTGAAGGTTCCCTTTTCAATAGCTACAACACCGAGATGTAGTTGAGAGCATGACTTCTTTTCTGGATTGCTTCACTTACTTTGATCCATACCTTATAATGCTGAGTGTTAAGCAAGGAAATATTAAGTACCATTTTTTAAGTTTTGGGTATGACTCGATCTGGAATGGGACTCTGATCTCCCGGACCACTGGCAGACACTGTGTGTGTCTATGTATATATGAGTCAGTGTTTTGGAAGTACATCGATATATGTGTATATATCTTTATGTAGATATTAATATATTGATCTGTCATTTTGAAAGTATATATATATATATATATATATATACATGCCTTGGTGTAAGTGGAGAAATAGATGAACATAGATTGATAGAAATTTATAGACTGAGATAGATCAATAAATAAATAGACGCATACACCCATACACACATGGCTCATTAGCTAACAGGTTGATATGAATAGACTGTTTTAGAATGTATATATATATATATATATATATATATATATATATATATATATATACCTGTGTAATTTGGAATTATATAGATATATGTGTATATACGAGTATGTGTATGTACGTGGAGAAAGAGATGAACATAGATACTAATAAACCTATATATAATTAGACTGCAATAGACAGATTGATCTAATCGCTTTTGGGTGTTTTTCTCAGTAAATTAAGCTTTATGATTGTGTATTGACTCGTGATTGAGGATTGAGGCAGAAGTGTCTTGTTAATTGTAATATTTCTATGTATCTACAAGGACGGCTTTTCTTTTTTTCCAGACAATTTCTTCCTCCATTGAAATAATGGTAAGAAAAGAATTTAAGAAGACATTTTGGGAAACTATCAGATGAATTACTTAACAGAATTTGATGTTGAATTAATGGTGTATATGTTGTGTAAAGTTTCCTTTTATTTTAATGGTTGATGTGTGAAGATAGTAAAAGGAAACATAACGAACAAACAAACAAACAAACAAGCATACAAACAAATAAATGGTGATTATAATAATAGTGTGAAAAACTCTCAAATGAGTAAAATAATAATACAAACGGTTCACCTAATCATAGCCAGACAACCAGACCTAGTGATAGCAAAAAATAAGAGAAGAACCGGCCAAATGGTGAAGATCACAAAGTAAAAATAAAAGAAGGTGAAAAGAGGGATAAATATTTGGACCCTGCTAGATAGCTAAAGAAGCTATAGAACAGGAAGGTGACGGTGATACCAGTTTTTATTGGTGCTCTTGGGACGAACCCCAAAGAATTGGTAAAGGGACTGGAAGACTTAGAAATCTGAGGACAAGTAGAGAACATCCAGACTACAGCATTACTAAGATTGGCCTGAATTCTGAGAGGATCCCTGGACACTCGAGGAGACTTGCTGTCACTCAAACTCCGATGAAAACCATCAGCCAACGTTGGTGTGAAAAACTCTCAAAGGAGTATCATATTAATAATATAGTAGTACAAAACAACGCAAAACTTCCTGATTCACTCTGACCCGGAATACTTGCATCCGTTAGGGTCCCATCTGTGGGTCAAATTGATCTATTATTTGTGAATGATTTATAATAGATAAGAATACTTGATATCGTAGAACTGCACACAAATTATTTGTAGATAAGAATACTTAATATCATATAACAGTGTGCAAATTATTTGTTTTAGATAGGAATACTTGATATCATATAACCGTAGGCAAATTATTTGTATTAGATAGGAATACTTGATATCATATAACCATTTGCAAATTATTTGTATTAGATTAAAATACTTGGAATCATATAACCGTGTGCAAAAGTATTTCATCTAGGAATACTTGATATCATATAACCGTGTGCAAATTATTTGTAATAGATAAGAATACGTGATATCATATAATCATTTGCAAATCATTTGTATTAGATAAGAATATCTTATATTATATAACCATTTGCAAAAACTTATTTAAAAATACAGGAAAAATGGGATTATGAATGTTTGCAATTCCCTAATCTCTCGACATAAAATCCTCGTGTCGTTTTAACTAATCAATTAATTGTATGAATTATATTATTATTTTATGAAAGCCACTACAATGAATGAAATTTTACATTAAATAAATCTCCAAAATGAAGTAATTAAAACTATTAACAGTTGTTTACTATCCTTTATCGAGTGAAGTTTGAGATTTTAAAGGCCAAGTTCAAAGCAGAAAGTAATGTTCTTTGAATAACAGATTATTTAATGATAAAAGCTGTCCATAGAGTAACTGTATCGCTTACGGTCAAATCACACTTAAGGCAACCGTTCATACCAGATTGCCGAAGTTTAAACAACCATGTTAGAGCAAAAATTGATAGGATGCAACGGAATAGAAAGTGAATTGTTTGAGGAGTCAGAGACGAAACGTTCAATCATATAATAATAGAATGCAGCAAACTAGCATAAAGGAAGTACAAAATTATGTAGGACTGAATGGGTTGGGAAGGGTGATCGACTGGAAATTGTGCAAGAGATTAAAATTTGACCATATTATCAAAATAAATACTCTAGCCAGAATACATTCAAGGGAATGAGACACATAACATTTTCAGGGATTTCCTGTAAAAAGTAAGTTGGCGACTGTAGTCGAGGGCGACCCGAAGGCGCTCTTTTCAGTTGCTACAACACCGAGGTGTAGGGGAGGACACTAATCCTTTCCCTGGATTGCTCCACTTTACCCTAGATACGTACCTTATAATGTTGAGTGTTAAACAAGGAGGTATCAAGTACCATTTTTTAAGTCTTTGGTATGACTCGACCTGGGATTGAACCCCGGTCTACCGGACTATTGGCGAACACTCTATCCATCAGGTCAATGAGCCGGTGACTTCCTGTAAACCAGACTAATAGTAGATTTTAAAAAAGAAAAAAATTGCCATCAAGTGGATTTTTACAGTCCTGGAGAACCGCTGAGTAGAATTAAAAAATAAACAAATATTCAAATCTTGCCAGAGAACCAAAAACATTGAGGAACATGAAAATGAAGGCAACACCGATTGTGGTTGATGCGTTGGGAACGGTCATTAAAGACATGGAAAAAAGACTGTAGGAACAGGAGATGAGAAAAAGAATCGATACCATCCAGGCCACAGCATTGTTCAGATTGGATACAATATTCATTAGAGTCCTAGAGACTTGAGGACACTTATTGTCACTCCAATGAAAAATTAGCAAGGAGTAAAATATAATTATTGAATACAACTGATATTCATCCTAACACCTCTTATGCCTTTTCTTTTTCATGGCTATTTCTTTCCTTTTTATGAGGCTGGTCAGGATTTCTGGAATTATTTCATTTTGTCTGTGAAATAAGGATTTCTGTTTATTTTTCTGAATATCAACATTAAAAAAGGCCACGTTTTCTAAAGATCAACATTTATAAAAGGCCACATTTTTTACAGATCAGCATTAACAAAAGGCCACTTTATTAATGATTTTTAGTACATATGGTTGATTCGAAGCCTAAGTAAATTAAAATGAAAGAAATGCAATAGGGTGATATTTTGCTAGATATAGCGCACCTGACATCTGCACCGGGTAATGTCTGAAAAATTGATGGAATATATTCCAGCGTGGAATTCCTCCCTCAAGTAAAACCTGCCTCCCTCTCCTAATAAATGAGGGCTGGAATAATTCCCTGGTGCCTGAGGAGCCCAAGAACTTAAGTCATTTTTGCATCCAACATGCAGAAGGCTTCCTTCATGAAGGGCGCCCAAAGCGAGGACGGTGTGCTTAACGTAACGGTTATCGTCATAGGAAATGGAATCGGTAACCCGAGTTTAAACCCTGGTCAAAGCTGATGACGTTCCCCGTGGTGCTAATGTCTTTGGGGAAGGAATAAATCCATCTATTTTTCACCCAGTTTGAGGCAAATGACTTTGCAGACGGTTTTATTTGGCTTTGGTAAGGGAAGCGGTCTAGCAGAAGGAAGACTTTGAATTCTAAACATCTGTACTTAAAATGTCACCTTATATCTTATCTCGTGGTGGAGGGTTTGGTTGAATATTCAATATTAATCTGACCTTTTATGACATCCCAACACCGAGTGAGAGGATTAGATACCGAGAAATGCAACAATGCACATCTTATAACAGTTCACATGCAGATTTGGGGGTAAATATTCGAAAGAATAATTTTTTTCCCTTTGTTCACCGAGCTTTTTTCATATATTAGATGAAAATTCGTTACAGTTTTTACAGAGAAGGTAGAGACTGACATTTGTAAGACTAACGTATTTGATTTCTCGTACTTCACTCTTCTTAGTCTAACCATCAAACAGCGTGAACCCAAAGCTCTTGGACTAACCGGTACCAATTGATAAATTCATCAAACGAATCCTCTCGAAAATATTCAACCTACGCTGTATATTGTCCATTAAAAGATTTCATTTTGGCATCATCGCCCAGTCGGTTCTTTGTTAAAATTAATAATCTAACTTCAAATGCTCCTGGCAAAAATTATGGAATTAGAACACTTAGATGTTCACCTTGACATTTTTTATTTAGCAGTAAATAAACTAATAACAGATAAGATGCAGGATATTCTTATTTCATAGCTGAAAATTCTGGCTTCATGAGATATAACTTAAATAAACTTGATTAAATTGTTTAAATTAATCTAATATTTTTTCCAATTCATGCAGAAGAAAATATTATAGAATAGCTCAATATTCAGGAAGAAAATATGGAATTCAAGAACGAAAAATAGAATCCTTAGTTGTTTTTATTGAAGCTTTAATCCCCTTTGCTCTGAGACTAGATGAATCATCGTGCTGAAAAAATGACTCAATCACCGAAACAATTTTCTATCGATTGAATGAGAAAATTATCCAGAATTTCAATCTAGACATGTGCATTGATTGTTGAAGTAATGATTGTCATCTCTTTTGGCTCTTTAAATGATATGCCATTCTATATCATATGAATGTCTTGGGAAATTTACTTTCTTCAGGCACTCATCTTTATATGTTTTATTTTGAACGGCACAAGACAAATGTCCTAGCATGTTCACTTTGGCCAATACAGATTCTTAATTCATCACTGAACATCATTTTCATTCAATTGTCCTATTGCCGTTATTATATCTTTTTAGCCCACTCATTTCTTCTGTTTGGATGTTAGTGCTGGCTTAGCTTTTCTCAATGTAAATTCCATTTCATTCAGCCAGTTTCTTACAATTCTACCACAAAAGTATTAACTCCTGTTTCGACCTATTTGTTTTTCATTTGTTTTGATGTACATTTTCTATTTTCAAGATTAATCACTTTGAGTTTTTTTGTTCTAGGAATAGTTCTCTAAAGCGCGTATGAACTGGAACTCAAAGTAAGAATCAAGACCATCAAGATCAAGGCAAGGTTGAAATCGGCAAGGATACTGAGAAAAGTCCTGGAAAATCAGAGAAAATAAACTGACACTTGGACTTTAGAGAAACAACACCTGTTAGAGCCCGTATGAAAAACTCGCAAATAGTAATAAACAAAATATAGTCATTTTAAGGGACCGTGGTGTTACCTTATCTGGTGAAATTCTACTCACCTCGCTAAAACACTACCTTCCAGTTATTTTTTTTTACAAATTGGTTTTTCATTTTAGAATGCTAATATAATAAAGTTCAATATCTGTTGCTAATAAAAGACAAAAACTTTCTATTTCACGAGATTTATTTCAGAAACATTGCTCTATCTGCTTCTCAATGATGTTACCCGGTGTCTAAAAAGATATCTATCCCTCAAGCGATATCTGTTGTCTTTTACTAAATTCAGATGAGTTTGGTACAAGGCTAGTAGTTGGTAGCATTCAGTCATTTCACCGATACTCACCAGTCTATACCTTTCTGGTTTATACCCGTCGCATGATCTCACTCAGGACACTTCTTATCCTATTTACCAACCCCTCCGCTCGGGCAGGATATGACACAAGGTCAATTTTTAAGCGGAGTTTAACAGGTTTGAATTCAGAGTTTTCCTTCTCCTAGACTAGTTGCCTAACCAAGGCTGAAGAACCTAGTCTGTCCTACTATTTACCCATAGCTGGAGGGAGAATAATTGGATTCATACCTTTCCCAAGGGTATTAGTGCTATGTGAAATGCAATCAGTCTCGTCCAGGATTTGACCTCGTGTCGCCGTGTTCATTTCGTACGACGATGACAATTACACCACGGGCACCTCTTATATCCTGAAATATTACACCAAAAAGAATTGTTGCCAAGCTCAGTATACAATGAAGTAGTTGTGCCATCTTGCTTTCCCTCAATTTTTTTTTTCTCAGCTTACATTATGTTTTAAGAATAATGAGAATAGTAACTTTACATCCATTGAATTTTATTGATTTTGGTAAGGACTATTAAATACGTATCATCTCAATCTCTTTGTTTGTTTGTGTTTTTATGGCATATCAACCTTTGTAGATTATTTAATGCAAAATTCTCTTTAGACAAATATATTAGATATATTTGATTTGATTTGGTTTGGTTCCATGGCAAATCAACTTTTTTTACGTTATTCAATGCCAAATTCATTTTCATACCAATAAACGATTATATTTCAAACAATTCAGTTTTGCATAGGTACATTGTTTAATCATCAAAAACATTTCTATTTCAAGCTAATCAATTTCGTCAAACATTTTTTTTCAAATAATTCAGTTAAGCATAAATACGCTGTTTAAGTATCGAAACAGTTCTATTTCAAGTAATTCAGTTTATCATAAGTACGCATTTTAGTTCTGTTTCACCCATAGATAGGACTCTATCAGGAGCTACCCCATCAGGTCAGAGTCATATCCAAGGACACTCTGTGGGAGAGTCTTATCCCTCTGCAGAGATGCAGTCGGTGTATTCTACGGCCCAAGCCGACTGAGCAATACAGTCTCTTTGATAAGATAAAGACTTTTCTTTCCAAATTCTTGATAAATTCATCTTCTAATACTTTTCATTATTTCATCTATTTGAAATTTTAAAAAAGTAGAAAATATCTTTTATATGTTTCTTATGATTCTTGTTTTAAACAATTTGGATAACATGTTTGTTACACTATCTTTGGATACAGAGCTCAGCAATATGATAGCAGGTTACTCATGGATAGACTGTTAAGAATTCTAAATATTGTAAACAAAGGAAGTATTTTTATCATTAATCGTTTGTATATCAAGGTGCCCAATGACTGCTTTGGAAAAAAAACCCTCTAATTTAAGTATCTGTCTATTTCAGAAGAAATCTTGGGAATTTAGTCCCTATTCTGGTCTTCGGTATCTGAGGCTCTAAATGCAGTAGAGCTACAAAACGGACTATATAACGATAATTTGATTACAATCAAAGATAAAGTCGACTCTCCAGTAACGTTTTAAAATGTGTACTCATTTCAAGAGTTGAAAAAAAGTATGTTGGCACTGCGAACTACTGAGTAATATGGAATATTAGATTTTTGAGTAATTTCAATAAACGACACTTGATTTACTTCTCCAACATCGTCGTCAATGATTTTGGCAAAAGCTCATCGATTTTCTACTTGGTTGGGTTAGTGGTCTGTTCTTCTAACAAAAGATCGTTACTCGTCTCTCCAACGAAATATGATTACCTACTAACTTATACATTGTCTGGTGCACTAGTCTAATGTTGCTTACCTTATCAGCTGGGGCTGTAGAATACACTGACTGCGTCTCGGCAGAGGGGTACGACCCCACCAACAAGTGTCCTGGATATGACACTAAACAATCTGAAGGTGAGGTTCCAGTTATGTTGGAGATTTGGGGAATACGAAGTACCCCTTCATTGCCATCGCTCTAAGGTTCACACTAACCCGGAGCAGTAGCACCTGATAGGGTCATATCTATGGGTCAAAAAGAACTAAACTGTGTACTTATAGTAAACTGGATTGTTTGAAATAGAACTGCTTTTGAGATTGAAACAACGTACTTACGCTAAACTGAATTGTTTGAAATAGAACTGTTTTAAATAGATCTAAACTGTGTACTCATGCTAAACTGAATTTTTTTAAATAGAGCTATTTTGACATTCAGCTGTTTGTAAACAAAAACTATGCTTATACTAAACTGGATTGTTTGAAATTTAATTCGGCGTTAAATAACCCGAAAAGAGTTGATACGCCGTAAAACAAAACAACTAAATAACCTAAAGATGCTTACGGCAACTGACGTTCTTAAGTGGTCACTTAACAAAGTACTGACCAGGCTCATTACTGCTTAACTCAGATAATTCAGCGGGAATCATTTCTTTAAGAACTAACTTGCCGTAAGTCTTCATGAGGTACATGTATTTTAAATTAAAGTTTCTGGTACTGTGTACAGCCAACCAGTATATTTCAATTTGTTACGTTCAAAATAGAAAATAATTAAGAACGAAAGAAAAAAAATCTTCATTTAGTCTCATGAAACGTAGATAGAAAATAACGAAAACTACTACTAATAATAATAATGATAATGATAAAAAGAAAATACTTATTCTGATGCCAGAAAAACCAGCTTTGCTACTTTCGTATCCCCTCCTTTGAAAACAACACTGCAAAGTGTAGCCATTAGCATTAAGAAGTAGTGTAAGCGCCATCTCTGCAGGAAGTTATCTGTCTGGGGATTGTGGGATGCGGTCGTTCGGTCGTCATTGCAAATGAAGCAACGGCAGCCATCTTGTAAAGGTTTGTAGTTCGTCTGTACAGTCACTGATTAGCCTCGACTGACGTTATCAGCTGCCGGGGACCTGCTGCTCAACAACCTCAATTGAGTTAATTATTTTGTTTCATTAAGCGAACGCAGCAAGTGACATGTACTGGTACTTCGATGCATGCAGGTAGGAGCAGAAAAAGTTCTGATTAAAAGCTGATATAGATAGGTTGACAGACATACCTACGTATCAATGGGACATATTATTTATGTAGAAATATGCATATAACAGATGTACGCATAGGTGTATTCACGTGAGAATATGCACATCTCTCTCTCAAGATATATATATATATATATATATGCGTTCGTGTGTGTTTATAATACAGTTAGGTATATTTATGAATAAAGAGTGCTAAATATTGGTGATAAAGCATATATAGATCGAGAATATGACTGTCACTAATCGTCGTTGATGCTATGTATACACTATCCTAACTTTGTATATATATATATATATATCTGAGAGGGAATGTAATGAATCGAACAGAATATATGTGGAAAAAGCTAAACGAAAGAAAGATATATATTTAGTGTAGTTAAGAATATATTTATCATTATTCTATTTCTGCCAACGCGTTTCGACTTCAAAATT
Organism: Sepioteuthis lessoniana; assembly: GCA_963585895.1. Classification (NCBI taxonomy): domain Eukaryota; kingdom Metazoa; phylum Mollusca; class Cephalopoda; order Myopsida; family Loliginidae; genus Sepioteuthis; species Sepioteuthis lessoniana. The sequence goes on from OY757931.1 coordinate 41,796,594, forward strand.
TGCCTGCACACAAAAGCATTCTATCAAAATTTATTTTAATGTGAGAACAAAAATAAAATAATCCTAATAGAAAAATCTTTTTCATGCAAGTCTAAAGTCTTCATCAGGGCTAAATGTTTGAGTTTGTGAAGACGAGCAACGCACGAAAATATATTCGAAATAGATTACGTAATGAGATGGAATCTTTTTTGAAAAAGGCAACATCGTTTTGCAGTTTCAGAACAAATCTTTAACAGTTTTCGATTTTAAATGTTAAGAAGAAGATCAGTGTTATAAATTTATGCTTAAATCTTTTAGTATCGCTTTTGCAAGAGAAGGTGTTATTTTATTTAAAAAAAAGCCTGTCTTTGTATAATTGTGTCAATTATTTTTATCGAACAGGCTTCGATTATTCTCTGTTTATTTCTGTCGTGAATGAAAGCAAATAATGAACCACACATTTGACTTTCATAACTCTACAATATTTGCTGGGTTCTGGGTATATCACTAAACTGGTAATGATACTCAGTTCAGAAGATGTAGGGAGTACCTCTTCATTGCTATAACTTCTAAGTTCACTCAGACTCAGGGACGTAAAACATGTTAGTATATGAGTCAAATAGGTCTGTTTAAAAATTATTCGTTTTCGATGGAATCGTGTGCAAAAAGAACCTCTTAAGAAGTTACTACACAATGTACTTATGAATATACAATGAGTGCTATTTCTTAACCTCTTGGCACAAAAGTAACTCAGACGGGTTAAAATGATATTGAAATTATATATATATATATATATATATATATATATATATATATATATATATATATATATATATTTCTTTAAGAAAAAACAAACCCGGTCACACAAGGATTATAAATTTATTTCCATCCTGTTAAGTGTTTTTGATATAAATCAAAAACACACAAAAAAAATTTAACAATACTTCTTCAGATCTAATGGATAAAATAATTCAGAATTATCATTGCTTTGAATTATTTTATCCATAAGATCTGAAGAATTTCTGTTAATTTTTTTTTTGTGTGTTTTTGATTTATATCAAAAACACATAACAGGATGGAAATAAATTTATAATCCTAATGTGACCGGTCTTTTTTTTTCTTAAAGAAATTATTGCTCTGTAATGTCTGTTACTTTGAGCTCTTTACCAGGAAAATTTAAATATTCACTATTGTATGTTTTTGTTTTTGTTTTTTTTTGTCCTGATGGAATTACTCCCAATTCCGGTTTAACTGGACTGAATAATACTATATATATATATATATATATATATATATATATATATATATATATATATATATATATATTGATTTCTTATTTAAAATTGTTAGGAGTGTACACGTGGTGTAATGGTTAAAGCACTGGATAAGCGAGTTCGAACTTATCGGACAACTACCCTTGGAGAAAAGTATTAACCTTTTTATTCTCCGAGCTAGAGGTTAAATAACTATTCTACTTCTAGAAGGATTGCTTTGGCATTAAATAACTCCAAAAGGTTGATATACTATTAAAAACCAAACTGAAAAGTGTTAATTGTTATGAAAAAAAATTGCTGTAATTTTTGCGCCTTTACTTTTGCAATCAGCGTGTACGCGCTTTTTAAATGTTTTGGAATTTCCAAAAGACAATATTTGACTTGTCAAAATTTAAAGGATCAAAATCAAATATATTTTAAGAAATTTTTCCTTCCGAGATTGTTCAAAATACACTTCTTAATCAATTAGAATCCTTGATAAATCATCAACTATTTTAATCTAATCTACACCCTATCTTAATTAAATAAATAAGGCAACAGAATACGCTTTTTTCTAGTTTTCAATAAACATCCCATTGGTGTATATTTATTGATTGCTTATTTCTTTCATCCTGTTTATCTTAAATGAATTTCAATTATTCTCCAACATTTAAAAGAAATCAATTCATCGATACAAGTCAACATTCAATATCACAAAAATAATTTGAGGGACAAAAAATATTAAACTTTTGTTTACGTTTTAATTGTCTTTGAAATACTCGAACTAATAAAAAAAATCTTCGCTAGTTAATTGTATCATTTTCTATGCAAGCTAACATTAGCATTGTAACATTGTTTTTTTTTTTTTCCTCGGCAGAGTAACACATACGTGGGAAAAGTACATACACACTCTAAACAATAATATATTGTCATTTTAAGGTTAGGACAATACAGACTGCGGTATGAACATTTTTTATTTGCAATTCATGTGTTTTGACTAATATTATCTTTTCTTTCAAGAAAAGATTTTGTAACGTCCGCTTTTTAACAAACTTTTCACTAAGTTTAAAGAAATAAAAGTTTATTAATTTGTAGATCGGTGTTTTATTTAATCATTTACACATTTGCCCACTTCATATATGCATATATGATCTGGCAAAATGATTCCCCGGATTTAGAATTGTTGCCACGTAGGCGCTAGTAGTCCTTTAGCAACAGGCAGCAACTACGTCATTTCAGTTGTCTTCATGGCTTTAAATGGTGAACATCAAGCGTTTATGATTGAAACTTTTTTAAAAATACGCAGTGGTTATTTCGTAAGCATTTTGGAGTTGGTTGACACTGAAGGGAAAAAAGTCCATTCTTTTATAGATTGGAAATTGAGGATCCTCACAAAGTTGTCCCCGAAAGGTTGAGAAAACGAAGGGGTTGTCAGTCGATCCCAGAGATGAAAGAAGTATGTATTTATCTTACTCTTCCATCACAGGCAGGATGTAACACGAGGTCAGTTTTTAAGCGGAAAAAGCTGGTTTCAATTCAGTTTTTCTTCTCCTCAAATAGTTTGCTTAAACAGAGCAAAACACCCGCAGTACATGTTACTAAGAGAAGAATGATAGATTAAAAAATGATACAAAGACGCATTAACAGCAAAACGATAACTTTTTTTATCGCTTACATCAATCGAAAATAACCTCTACTCCTATCTTTGTATTTGTTATATAAATATAGAAAATGATAATAAATTGGTCGTAATATATATGGCAGGACCTATTTACTGCACTACATTGATGCCCTGTAATTAAATTTTAATCAACTTATAAGATAAGTTTGATGTATTCATCAACAAAAGCGACCAACAAGCTTAACAAAATTGAGCGTTCAGTTTTTTATCCATTCTTTTTTATTGATGTTATATTTCATTTATATACGGTTTGGTTAGGTTTTATGGCATATCAAACATTGTTGGATATTTAATGCCAAATCCTCTTTATACATATATGCTAAATATATGATTTGTAAATAAACTTTGTTGATAACATTTTTAAACGAGTCTGAGCTCATTTTTGTACACACATTTAAATGGTTTCAAGTATTTCAATCAAACACGATTTATTCTATTTTCTATTGATCATTTGTTTGCACACAGTTAAAGGAATATATTTGGGATTTGTTTGGTAAATCATTTGTCGGTGATTTTATTTTTCGATGTGTTAGAACTAATTTGTTTGCACACAAGTATTGCTATTGTTTCTACACAGTTAAATGGTTTCAATTATTTCTATCTAACACTTATAATTCTATTCAATTTTGATCTTCTTTGCAGATGGTGATGTGGTCACAAGTATTGCTATTTAAAACTAATCATTCTATTTCAACATCATTCATTTGCACACAGTTAAATGGTTCCAAGTATTTCTTTGCAATACCAATAATTCGATTTAAGCACACAGTTAAAGAGCTTCAAGTATTGCTATTTAACACTAATTATTCAATTCAAAATTACTCATTCGCTTGCCCACAGTTAAATAGTTCCAAGTACTGCTATCAATCTCTAGCAATTCAATTAAAAACCAGTCATTTGTTTACACACAGTTAAATGAGAAACAGTTTTATTTCTAACAATTCAATTTAGCACAAGTTTTTTATTTGCACAGAGTTTAAATAGTAAACAATTGTATTTGACACATAGTTAGAACTTTGTCAGCTCAAAGGGAACCGGGGAGAAATGCCAATGAAGGGATACTGGAAATTCCCCTAATCTCCCAAACTGGAGCCTCGCCATCAGATGATTTAGTATCCTATCGAGGACACTCGTTGGCGGTGGGGGATCTTACCCCACGGTAGAGATGCAATCGGTGTATTATGTCGGCCCAGACAACTGGGCTGATCATTTGTTTAAGTACGTTTGTTCAATCAATACACCAACTTTTAAAAGAGAAATAAAAATCGACAACAATTTATCTTAGAAAGTTATTTATAGTTTACATTCTAGTAATTATTAAGCATATATTTCGTGTAATTTTCACAGGCACAGGTTCAGGTAACACACACACACACACACACATATATATATATATATATATAAGTAAATATATATTACATGTATATATTTAATGCCATGGAATTTTGTCTGCGACCCCTGGGTTTCAATTAGTTTTTACAAAACAACAATTATCAGGCAGTTAACAAGATGAAATGAATCGAAAATCGAAAAATACTGTCAAAAACTTTTGGGATTGTGTGCTAGTGAGTGAGTAAGTGTGTGTGTGTGTGTGTGTGTGTGTGTGTGACTCTGTGTGTGTGCGTATATGTGTTTGTGTGTTATAGTTGCGTATTATTGTGTGTGTATGTGCATTTGTGTGGGTTATAGTTGCATATTATTGTGTGGGTATATGTGAGTGGTATATAGTACATAAGTATGTGAATATACATGCGCAATGCGTTGTTTTTACAATGATAATTGTTGTTTTGTAAAAACATGAAACCCTGGGGTCGCAGACAAAATTCCATGGCATTAAACACAAATCTCATATATATTATCTATTATTATTATTATAAAATAGCTCTATCCTAGATATTGAGCACTCTCCATATTATATTGCACTTGTTTTGCCACAAACCCACAAATGGATTTATTGATAACCAAGACTGTTATATATATATATATATATATATATATATATATATATATATATTGTCATCCACAGACAGACTATTTCGTCGACTCACAACTCTTCAGTGTGGCTCCACAGGTAGGACGCTTGAAGCTGTGATCTAAACCCGTCCAACTTTAAGTTAGACTTAGTCTCATACCACTCAGCCAATAAGCGAACCACGTCAGCTCGGGAATTATTAGGTATTAAGTAGTGCCTTTTATTTGTTTACATTTATACCTTACCGGATACCAGAATGCTCAATTCGTTTGAAGAGCTTTGCATTATGTGAGTGGCAGCCGTAAATTCCTTTGCTAGAGTGCTCAACCGCGTGGGGGACCACACACACACACACACACACACACATATATATATATATATTTGGCATATTCTGGTAGTGTATCTGGTTGCAATTTGTGCTTAAAGGAAAAACTTCAGATTTTGCTTTTTACGAGCTAATATATAAATATACATATATAAACGAACTAATATCCAAATGTCGACACAAAAATAGGTTTAAATTAATAAGAAAGTGATTATGAATAGAAACAAATTTCATAAGAATATGCAGGCCACGATATATGAATTGGGTGAATATCAGTTGCAATACCAATGTTTAATGTATAAAGGAAAAGGATTGATGTATCAATTTAACAATGTATCAATTTAACAATATTACAACATCAGTCGGAGACGATTATTGAAATATTATGATAACGATATATAAATTAAAGATAGGATTGAGGTAACTAGTGATAAAAGGGAAATAACACCCTATGTTACTACTTAGAAAGGAAGAATAGTCAAGAATGATAAACATAGTAATTTACGACATCCCCTATTGAGGTATAAGTTAGCTAGAAAAAATCTTAAAATGAATTCGATCTAATGAGCTTTGAAGTTAGTTGGTAAATTAGAAGGCGAAGGAGAAATAAAATAGTTCTTTAAAAATAAAATGATAAAATAAAGGATGAAATTTAGAGACTATAACGAAATTATCATCTAAGGCATAAGAACGTTGGTTATATTTTGTAAGGTTCATTTTGAAATATAACCGGTTGCTATAAGTAGTGTTTTTTTTTCTTTTTTTTATTGGAGGGTGGGGATTTTTATTTGAAAATTTTAATTACGTTTATTCTATTTTTGGTTAGGTTTGGTTTTATGGTATATAAACTTTTGTAAATTATTTAATGCCAAATCCATTAAATATAAACAGTTTTATTTCAAACATTTCAGTTTAGCATAAGTGCACAGTTTCAATATCAAAAAACAGTTCCATTTCAAACAATTCAGTCCAGCACAAGTACGCAGTCCAAATGTCAAAACAGATGTATTTCAAACAATTCAGTTTAGCATAAATATATTTTCAAGGTCAAAAACAGTTCTATTTCAAACATTTCAGTTTAGCATACAAAAACAGTTCTATTCAACCATATCTGTTCAGCAGAAGTATGCAGTTTAAATGTCAAAACAGTCCTATTTCAATCAATTTAGTTTAGCATAGGTATACAGTTTGGTTCTATTTGACCCATAGATATGACACTATCAGGTGTTACCACTCCGGGCTAAAGTGGACCTGGGAGCGATGGCAATGAAAGGGTACTCCGCATTCCCCAAAGCTGCAGCATTACTGGAACCTCATCATCACATTGTTTAGTGTCAAATACTGGACGCTCGTTGTGGCGGGAAAGACTTAGCAGAGAAACAGTCGGTATATTCTACAACCCCAGCCGACTGGGCAATATTCTATTTTCATATTTATTGCAACGATAATTCTCTAATTATAATTATTAATTTTAAAAAATTCATTTAAATTTTTTCCCCGGTATAAACTATATTTGTTTTTCTCTATTTGCATTCTCTTTTCGCCATCTGAATAGATGTGCTGCTTTTTGTGACTTTTTAAAATAAATTTATAATGGCATTGTATCTATCCGTTTAGTTTTCTTTCATTGATATTACCGATATATATATATATATATATATATATATATATATATATATATATTGTTCGCCAATGGCCCGGGAGACCTGGGTTCAATCCCAGGTCGAGTCATACCAAAGACTTTAAAAATGGTACTTGATACCACCTTGCTTAACACTCAGCATTATAAGGTACGGTTCAAGGGTAAAGTGGAGCAATCCTGGGAATGGAGTAGCGCCCTTCCCTACACCTTGGTGTAGTAGCTATCGAAAAGGGAGCCTTCGGGTAACCCTCGACTATGGTCGCTAACTTTACTTTTATATATATATATATATATATATATATATATATATATTCCTATTTGTATAAAAGGTCTATCTTTGAAATTGAGCACTATTTGATAATATTGCAAAATTTGGTCAAGCAGTAACTCACTAAGTGACCTAGTGATAACAATAAACCAATACAACGTATATATATATATATATATATATATAGTCGGTTGAGTCAAAGTTTTTTTTTAATATTTTGGTGACGTGAGGCACAGTTCGGCCCCTGCGGTAATAAACTGTGATACCGAGTTCGCCTGATTTGCCCTTAAGGATTGGATAATGGTTTTAAGCTCACTTGACCTTGTCTGATCATCCAGCTTTTTGCCACCCCAACAAAATTTTTGAAAGAATCCGATTCCTGCCGAGTGATCAACTGGATCTTGACCTTTTGCAAAGAATTTTTTACCTGCTTCTGAGGGGTTATGGCCCAGTTCGAACACATACAGTTTTTCTGAATCTGGGTTACCATAAATTTGTGTTCCAAAACAACTGTTACTTCGTGCCACAAACGAGTTTCTGAATTGACTTGCATTAGCAATGCATTTCTTTGCCCAAATATGTAGCTTTCCAATCAAACGCGGAATAAAGCAATGCACATCATGATCCTATTTACCCAACCCCTCCGCTCAGGCAGGATATGACACAAGGTCAATTTTTAAAGCGGAGTTTAGCAGGTTTGAATTCAGAGTTTTCCTTCTCCTAGACTAGTTGCCTCACCAAGGCTGAAGAACCTAGTCTGCCCTACTATTTACCCATAGTTGGAGGGAGAATAATTGGATTCATACCTTTCCCAAGGGTATTAGTGCTATGTGAAATGCAATCAGTCTTGTCCAGGAATTGAACTCGTATCGCCGTGTCCATATCCTGTGACGATAACCATTAAACCACAGGCATTGCACATCATGATAGTGCTCTAACTACCATGATACTACCGACCACATCGGGTACCTTGCACGATCTAAAATACTTCACTAATCTAATATACGTGCCACAAATAGCACATGCCAAAATATTGTAAAACGTGTTACTTATGCAAGTATATATATATATATATATGTGTGTGTGTGTGTGTGTGTGTATATTAGAAGTACCCGTTGCCAGTTTGCAAAAAGATCATGGTGGATAGCAACCCCATCTCACCCGAGAATAATTATCACTCGAATCCTTAGAATAATCGCTCGTTATGAAACAACAACAACAACAACAAATTATAAAAAATGTTTAAAATGAATAGCAAAAGCTAATTATTTAGTCCCAATCTCATTTTTTCCTTAGGATCAGTATTTTAATAAGTGATTTTTAAAGCAAAAAACACATAACCTAAATCCATAAGCAAAAATCGCAACCTTTGTCAAGTTACATTTGAGGTAACCCAGAAAACTCATTTGAGATGAGAAGAAATAGTTGTTTTTGAACAAAAGTTTATGAATAAAATGACCCCAAGCAAACAGAAACGAAGAGGCACAGCAGTTTCATATGTATATAAGAAGGAAAGTTTCATATATATATATATATATATATATATATATATATAAGAAAAAACGGAGGAAGGAGACTGGAAAAGAAGAAGAAAGAAAAAATATTTGGGAGCCAGTGGAGAAAATAAAAAAGGAAGGAAAGAGACAGAGAAAGAAGAAATAGGAAATATGAGAAAGTCAATGAAGAAAAAGAAGAAAATAGGAAAGAGGGAGGAAAGAGACAAGGAAAGAAGAAGAAAAAGTAAATATGAGAGTCAATGGAGGAAGAAAAACAAACAAACATAACAGTTTAACACACACACACACACACACACACACACACACACACACACACACATATATATATATATATATATATATGCACGTGTATGTGTGATTGTGTGTGCTTGCTTTTCAATGTTGCTCAGTTGATGATGCATCTCTGACCAATTTTCCTTTTCTCGTTAATGCTTTTCCTTTCTTTCTTCAACTCGTTTACCGGGTGGCCGATGAGTGCTTCTTATCCCCGGAGGATTAAATGTTTAAATTACCGACAATGAATGCCGCTCGTTGTCCTGATGAACTTGTCTTGTGATTTTCGAAAAGGCCGTCATTAAGACAATTAACGCACAGTTCGTTCTTTTCATTTGCATGTGCAGTACGTAAAACTCCGATAAAAATAAGTAATCGAAAATCCCTAGTCACAAGAGCGTGGAAGTAGCGGCGACAGGGTGCTATTAAAAACTGGGTGGTGGAGGTTTTCATGGTTGAGTGGTCAGTAAGTCATGTGTGAGGGAAATAAGGAAACACAATGATTGATCAGAGGGGAAAATAAAGAAATAAAGTCGAGTGAAGAAAAGGAAGAGCAGAATAAAGAGAGGAGGTTGGGTTTTGAGAGAGAAGAAAAAAAAAGAAGAAAGAGAAACTCAGTGGTGAAGAAAGGGAAAATGTCAGAGTCAGAGAAGGAGGAGAAAAATAAGAAAGAAGGAGGAAAAGGGCAAGGTTAGGAGAAGAAAGAGAAAATATGAGAAGGTCAATAAAGGAAAAAAGAAAACAGAAAGGAGGAAAGAGTCTGGGAAAGAAAAAGAAAGAGAAAATATTAGAGAGTAGAAAAGAAGTAGGAAAAGAAAAAAAAACACAAAGAGATAAAAGAGAGGTGAAAAGAAAGAAAAGAAAGAGTGGCTGACGAATTTTTAGAGCGATGAAAAAAGTGAAAGAAAATTGTTGAAAGAGTCACTATAAAAATGAAAGAGAAAATACAAGTGAAAAAAATTATCAGAAACAAAAAAGAAAATAAAAGAGAAAATATACGAGAGTTCAGGAAAAAAGAGGGAATAAATGGAAGAGGGTGGGGGACAGATAATGGTCGAGCATAAAAAAAAAGAACGATATGAGAGAGTGCATGAAGAGAAGAAAATGAGAAACAGAGAGAGGGAGTGGAAAGCCGGGAAGAAAAAAGAGAGAAAAATATGGAGTCAATGAAGGAGGAGAAGAAACTAAGAAAGAGGGAGGAAAGGGAAAAATAAAAATATGTGAGGATCAGTGGAGGATGAGAAAAAAATGAGAAAGAGAGATGAAGGAGAGAAAGAAGAAAGAGAGGAGAGGAAGAAAAGAAAATAAGAAATAGATTATATGAAAAAGAGAAGTATAGGAGATAAGAGAGAGAGAGGGGGAGAGAGAGAAGAAAAATAGAAAATCAAGGAGAGAGAGGACGATAAGAGAATGCAGAGAAACTGATAGAAAGAGATAGAAAGAAAAAGAGTGTAACGTAATTGAACGGCTCATGGAAAATTGAAATCGATTGACTAAATAAATAAATAAATAAATAAAGCATACAGTAGCCACAGAATAACAAGGCCGAGGCACTCGTGATAATTAAAAATGACTAGGGAGGATTAGAGGTTCGAGAATCGTTTGCGCATGTACCAAGGAAGCGGGTGTCTCTTTCGCCGACACGACAGGCGGAAGTGGAGGGACGACTAGAGTCCTTTTCGGAGAGTCGACGGCGAGATGTAAGAAGGTGAAGACGTTAGTAGAACACCGGCCACGAACATGTAAGCAGAAGAAAGTCCACGAGCCCCAAGTTGAAGGTGCGTTCCAAAGGAGGCGTTAGGCTGCGCTCGACCAAGCAGTCAAGCATGTTAGAACCAGGAAAAAATTCAAGTTCTGTGTCTGCTCTGTCTTTCCCATCATGATATGTTGCTTATATTTTTTATCTCGCTGAAGAGGTTGTTTCTGGTTTCGATACTCCCTTTCTTACTACTGGCAGCTACTTGCTACCTAGTAGACAATAAATCTTGGAATAGTTTAACAGTTTTCGCATTCGTCAACTTGTTACCACGGCGAAGTAACAACGGAGTCTAACGTTCGCTTAGTACCGCGGTGGTACAAGAGGAGAGATTAGAAAAAGGATGGTGGATGTTGGGAGAGATAAAAAAAAGAAAAAGGATGAGATAATATGAGAGGGTACATAGAAAAAGATAGAGACACAAAAATGAGAAAGCGGGAGAGGAGGAATAAGACTAAGAAAGAAAAAGAGAAAATATGAGAAAGTGAATAGAAATATGTTGGAAGAGAAGAAGAGAAAGATAGAGGAAACTAAAGCATGGAGGGGAGGAGTTTGGAGAGAAGAAAAAGAGAGAAAATGCATACGAGTATATAGTACTCTACTACGCAGATAATCTAGGGCTTCTTCACCCTGCTTAAGCTGAATCTCTGCTGCATAGGCAGAAGCAGGTAGTGATAGGTATTAATATCTATATGAACTCAGAAAAAGCAGAGTTCATGTGTTTTCATCGAGATTCTCCTCTCTCTCAATTAAATAACAAGCCTCTTAAATTAGCCCAGTTCACGTAAATAAGTAGCAAAATCAACTGGAAATGATGTTATCATAAGCATAGATGAAGCTTAAACTGCTTTTGACAGGTTATTGATCAAGTTGAAATCTGATCGCAGTACAACTGTATGTTTGCACCTCTTGGACTTACGAAATTTTTGCAAAGTAAGCTTAATTAAAATTTCGCCAGGATACTGTGTGCTGCTTTGAAAAATTCACGGAGGCAACATCCAACAGAGCAATAGTTTTACGGCCACTTACATCCTATCACACAGACCATTCAAGTGAGACGTTCAACACATGCTGGGTACAGCTGATGAAGCTAGGACGAACACAGAAACAAAGTTCTCTTGTAAACTACTACGCATGGACACACCAGGGTTGGCTAATCAGCAAAAGCCTAAATTCATCAGTTTTGTGCGGATAATAGGTGCCGTCTAGCGGACTCCCAAAGAGCGATGTCCAATTGGGGTGTATGCTGAGAGAGAGAGAGAGAGAGAGAGAGGGAGAGAGAGTTGACACGCTTTGATGATGATAAAAAGGATGATACAAAATCAGGTAGAAAGAAGAGAAACAAAGCGAATACTGTTATACACGTCAATGTTTATGCGTACACATACATATACGGTTCATAGCCATACAGATACAGCCGCACTCACATGCATATTTTGCATCTAAATATGTGCACTCAGCTGCAGAAGAGCTTATTTTCTTTCATTATCTCTACCGGTCATTTAGTTGAAACAGGCCGTTCTTTCTTAAAATACCTTTAGCTCGTACACAAAAAGAAAACTTTAATACCATTTCACTGATTAGAAACTAACATACTTACCTCTTCACCAGATCCATTACTGACCATATATCTTTGTATTCTGGGTATGGTACAAAACTGCACCGAATGGTGAGGCTATACTTCTGAAGAGCTTATTTTGTCTCATCATCACTGCAGGTCATTTAATTCATTCCGTTCTTTCCTAAAAAAAAACATTTGCTCATACACACGGACAGGCAAAAAGAAATCTTTAATATTATTTACTGATTAGAAAATAACATACTTACCAAATATCCTTGTGTCTTGGATATGGCACAAAACTGCATCGGATGGTGAAGCTCTTCTTCTGGAGATCTGAAGAGGGTTGAGTATCCCTTCACTGTCATTAGTCCCTGGAGTATCCTTTCATTATTATCAGTACACTCGAACTAATTATAGTAGAACCAAATCTTAGGATCTAAACTGTAGGTCAAATAAAAGTAAAGTTGGTGACTATAGTCGAGGGTGACCCGAAGGCTCTCTTTTCGTTAGCTAAAACACCAAGTTGTAGGAGAGGGCGCTACTCTTTTCCCAAGATTAACCCACTTTACACTTGATCCATACCTTATAATGCTATGTGTTAAACTAGGAGGTATCAAATACCATTTATTGAGTCTTGGCGAACACTCTAACCATTATGCCAATGTCCGGTAAAAAAATCTGTTTAAAAATCATTCGTAATCGATTGGACCAAGTTTAAACAAAAAGTCTCTTAAGAAACAATTGCACAAAAAGTAAATATGATCGTACAATAAACGCAATTTGCTTACCTTTTGGCATAGGATAATCCTTGTTGAATTGACATGCCCTTTAAATCAACCATTAAATTAATCACATATACTAACTCTGATACCTATTATTATAACACTTTTAGACCTGTCGTACATCTCCATTCAGAGACAGTTACGTATTAATCCTTCTCTTTTCGTACTTTTGGCTCAAAATCCACACTCAACTGTCGAATACGAAACCTTCAGTATTTTTTAGTTGTTCATAAAAAAATATTTGAATCATATCAACAGTTTCCCAAAACTTTATGTTCTCGGACAGTCAAGTCCGCAAATCAGACAACTCAAAAACTTATGGAAACTTCAGTGCTCGTATAATATCGACAATAAAATCAAGTCTACCCATCTTTTAGTATAGTGATTACATTACTACAACTAAAGTGACTCTATCTTTAAAATGATAACAGTTGAAGAAATAAAAAAAAGAAAAATTATGTCACTACGAGTATACAAACATACGTTGCTAAAACAGAATAGTGAGTGCTACAAGATGGAGACAAAATGTCGGATTTTATTATTTTATAACAAAACCAGGTCTCTTCTAAATATCTGTCGGCAATATGGAAGTTGTAATGGCGTGTCTGTGAATATCAACAAGAAGTCAAAACGAGGCACCCTTCTCACACAACCAAAATGGCGTCGAGAGTTAGGGTAATTTGTTGTTCAGACTACAGTTCGGTCAGGTCGGCCAGAGGCCACATTGGCTTTAGTGTCAGCTAATTAACTTGGAGACTGACACAGTGATGAAGAACGATATTATTACATTGACACTGCCTCAAGGTAAGCTGTTCGCCGTCCGGTCATACCGTCACAGAAATGTGTGTTGATATGTGCGACGCCATCTTTTGTTCGGACGGCGAAGATGGCGAAGAGTTCAGATGGTGGGAAAGTGATTTGTTAGCTGACGTGTGTATGATGTTCAGAAAATTGCGTGTAGACGCATGCATGTGAATAGAAGTAGATGTAGACTTGAAGAGAAAGTGGCAGATGGAGATATTTTCTTATTTACACGCACATATATAAACAGAATGAAAATCTCTCGACGAATGAAGTAATTATTTTTCCTTACCACATTCTGTCGAATAAGTTTTTTTCTTCCTTTTTTTTTCTTTTTGTTTTTTTTTAGATTTCGGTACTTTGGTTCTGCTTATTTCAAGTGGATTTTATTTTTCTTGTTTTCTTTCTTTTATGTTTTTATATTATTTGTTGAGATTTATTTATTCATTAATTTTTGTATTTTTATCTTTTACTCATTCTTTTGTTCCTATGATTCTTTCTTTCTTTCTTGTTTGTTTGCTTGCTCGCTTTTTTCTTTCCTTCTTTCTTTCTTTCTTTCTTTCTTTCTCCATAACTTGCTTCTTTCTTTCTATCTTTCTTTCTTTCTTTGTATTAATTGAATTTTCAATCAAAATACATGTAATTCAATCCTCGGCGTTCACTTTTGTCTTTCTTTTGTTCTTTCTGGACTTTTAAAATATTTTCCCGTCCTTCTTTCTTCAATTGTTCTTTCTCTGTGTCTTATCATCTCACCTTTTCTTTTTCTTTTTTTTTTAATCAAAGCACATTCCTTTAATTTCTCTTTTTCATTTATTCTTTCTTTCCAGTTTATTTTCTCATTCTTTCATTTTTTTCTTCCGTTCTGTCTTTACTTTTTCGGAATTCTTTCTTTCTTTCTTTCTTTCTTTCTTTCTTTCTTTCTTTCTTTCTTTCTTTACACTTGATCCATACCTTATACACTTATCAACGTATTTACTTTACGTTTTTAATGCTTATTTTTCTCTCTTTTTCTTCTTTTCTTTCTGTACTTAATTTTTTCTCTTTACTCTTCTTTCTTTCTTTTTTCTTTTCTTTTTGTCCATTCCTTTCTTTTAAAATCAGAAAAATATTCCTTTCTTTTTTCTTTTTTGTTTGTTTCTTTTTCATTTTCCCATTCTTTCTTTCTTTCTTTCTTTCTTTCAGTATTACTTTTTCTTCATCTTTTCTGTACTTTCTTTTATATTGAATGTTCATCTTTTTCCTTTGCAATTTTTATTTCTCAATACATTCTTCATTCTTTTTCAAATATGTTTTTTTCTTTTGGTTTTCTAATTTTAGTTTATTCTTCATTGAAGTCATTCATCAATATCACTTTTCATTATTCTTTCTTTCCTTCTATTTTTTGGTAACAATTCTCTTTCTTTCTTTCTTTCCAGATAATTTTCATCCCTTATCTTTTTCTTTCTTTATTCATGCATTTTTCTTCACAGTTTACTTATGCATTTTTCATCCTTATTCCCTTTTCTCCCCATTCGTTTTTAGTTTCTATTCAAGGTTATCCATTTAATTTTTTCATTCCTTCATCCTACTTCAGTTATTTTTCTTTTAATTTTCCCGAATGACATCCATTTTATTAAAAAAAAGAAGGAAAAAAAAAGGAAGAATTCCAGTATTTTCCTTACTTTCTATCAATTGCCATAACATAACATTCACAAGAACGCATGCGCAAAATATAAACAGGTTTTGTTTTAAGTTCAGCCATTTTGTCTTTCCATATCGTTATGTACATTCTTTGTGCACATACACAACAACAGACAAATACTCTGGGCCATAAGCATTTTCTCGCCCCACATACAGACACAAAAAAAGAAACAACGGAAAGTAAAACACACACAGGCTTACACATTCAAGTGTCCAATCCAAATACGTAACCTGTATGTATACTTTGTTCTCTCTCTTGTGCACACAACATATCACACGCCCTGGGTAAGAATACACACACGGGCGGAAATTCCGTGTACGCGCATGTCATCTACATACATCCGGTTTTTGAATAAAACTCATTTATATGTATGTCGGCTCTTTCTTTTTCTTTGTTCTTTTTTTTTGTATACTTTTACCTCAAAGCATATCCTACCATTTCTTCTCTTCACACTCGGAATCAAAATTACATTCTTTCTGCACTAGCATTTATGGATCGTGTGATCATTCATTTCTTTCTTTTTTTTTACCTAAGTGAACGGTCATTTACAGTGTCTGATAGAAGCGTTGGGAGTGTAACGTCTATGGTCACAGAAAATAGATTCGATGATTCAAGATCAAACCCAGAACGAGGTTGTGTCTGCTTCACTTTGCGCTCATGCCTTTGGGAAGGAAAAATATTCATCTTTCTCCTTTAAGCTAAAAATAAAAACTAGTGCAAAATGGGTTCTCTAGCCTTGTAAGTTGGTCAAATGATCCGAGAAGGAAAATAAAAAATCCTCACTTCAAAACCAGGAGCGTATGATTAGCAACTTTCTTGCCCTCCACCAATTACTTGCTACTTTGAGATACGCTAGGTGTAACAACTACCGCTTAATATAAGTATAGTTTTTGTTTACAAACAGTTAAATGTCAAAACAGTTCTATTTCAAGCAATTCAGCTTAGCATAAGTACAGAGTTTAGTTCTATTTAACCCATAGATAGGGCCCTATCGGATGCGACCACTACGGGCCAAAGTGGACCTGGGAGCGATGGCAATGAAGGGGTGCTCTGCATTCCCAAAGGTTCAACATCACTGGAACCCCACAATCAGATTGTTTAGTGTCATATCCAGAACATTCGTTGAGGGGCTTACTCCTCTGCAGAGAAACAGTCGGTGTATTTTATAGCCCCTCCTGCTTAGGCTACTTGACAGGGAAGTCTTACCTTTCTGCAAACAAGCAGTCATTGTGTTCTAAAGCCCCATCTGATTGGGCAAGTGGCAAAGGAGATGAGTAGATTCTTACTACTGCAACTGTAGCCCCACCAATATTTCACAAGGAGTTCACACCCTGATGCAAATCATTTAGTAATTGGTAAAGACTTCATTAAGTATGCAACCCTCTTTGAAGAGGTGCGATTGAAATTCTTAGATATTTAAAAAAAGTGATAAAACATATATCAGTTTTACTATACTCTTGTTTTTTTTTCAATGGAAGTGGAAGAAAGTTGCGAGTCTTGCACCACTGGTTTTATTTCCCTTTTCAGATCATTTAGCAAACTTACAAACGTACATATGCAGAGAACCCATTCTGCACTACCATTTGTGGTATGTCCAGGTTACCCCTTTTATGAGGCAGGGATTCTTACACTTCTGCCAAGGATGCAGTCAGAATATTCTAAGCCTAGCCAACAGGGCGTGTTGAATTTTCAGTTGTTTCATCAGTGTAATAACCTAACTCTGCTGGTGGAAGTCCCATGGCAAAGTGGCTAACGTGCTGGATTGCAACACCATAGTAAGCGAGTTCGAACTTCTTTCGTGCAAATATGTTCATTTTCGGACTATTACCTTTAGTAAAAGTATAAACCCTCTTATCTCTCCGGCTATCGGTTAGATAGTACCACTAATGTACTTCTAAGAAGATGGCGTTAGATAACCCACAAATATTGGTATGCCCTTAAGCAAAGAAACCAAACCGAGCCTAAATCTGCCGTTGTCGACTAGAACAAAATAATTCTTGGGAATTACCCCAAAGATTTTTTCTTTCCGATTTTTGCTGCTCGAAATAAAAAAGTAAAATAAGTAAAGTTGTCTCCTTTTAGTCGAGGGCGACCAGAAGGCTCCCTTTTCAATAACTACGACACCGAGGTGTTGAGGAGGGCGCTACTCCTTTCCCAGGATTGCTCTACTTTACCCTCGATACGTACCTTATATTGCTGAGTGCCAAGCAAAGAGGTATCAAGTACCATTTTTAAAGTCTTTGGTATGACGCGACCTGGGATTGAACCCAGGTCTCCCGAACACTCTACCGACTAAGCCAATGAGCTTCTTGAAATAGTCTGTTATTATTGGTTAAGTTTCTTGGTTTAATGTCATATAAAACCTTCGTGGGTTATTTATTGCCAAATCTATCACTGTAGAAGAACAGCAGTGATACTCTTTAACATAGTTGGGGGGTTAAGGGGGTTCATACCTTACTCAAGGGTATTTGTCCGAAAGTATAGATAGTGTGACTGGTGTTCAATCTCGCTTACTACTACACCACAGTCCAGTACGTTTGCTACTACACCACGGGAACTCCTCAACTTAAAATGAAAAAGAAAAAGACTTTAAGCTTGTGATATAAACAATGAAAATAGAAAAAGAAAAACTTATAAATGCCTCATAACGATAACTTAATTTAGTTTCCATCTGGTAATTTAATATAAAATAGTAAACGCTTATTTAGATGAAAGCTGTCATCTATGTTAAAGTAAAGTGTTGGTGAGATGAAAAGAGTCGACGCCATCTTGAAAAGAAAAGATTTTCTCTCCTAAATGTCTTTTGCAGAGGCATAACTTCATAGGAGAAAACATGTTTACCTTCAAGTTTTCAAGTCAAGCGTCTATTAAGAAAAGGAACATTCACCAGTTTCGAACAGTTGATGTCGTGTTTGTCAAAATAGCGCAGAAGACCGATCTTGAGTTGAAAATAAAATAAAATCAAGTAAATAATAGATTTTTGTAAAGGGCTTAATTTGGTTAGAGGCCATTCTTATAAATAATCTTGTTAAGAAAAAGAAACTGAAAAGCTTAGAATTTCAAAGAGTATCCATTGCATACCAATGATATTGACCAGGTACTACAATGTAGGTCATTCAGATTTTATAAATACGCAGGTTCTATTAAGGAGGCGTTTGTAGTGTGGTGGTTATCAACACTTAAAATGCATTCTACGAGCCAAGTTCAACTCCAAGTCATTGCTGTTTGCCTTCCACTTTTCGGTAATACCCTTGGAAAATTATTTTATATTGTTGTACTCAAATAAATGCCCTTATACTGCTTGTTATTAGAGAATAAAGTTCTGACTTAAATTTGAATGCGGAATAACATATATATACGTATATTACCAATAATGTTTGTTTTTAACGGCATATCAAACCGTCTAGGAGTTAGGGAATCACGTTCATTGTACATTTGTGTTAGTGAAGTTTTTTTTTCTTTCTTTATTGCACACTGTCCTATCGAATATCATGACATAATTTCTAATGTATTGGACTGCAGCCTCGACGTAAACACGTTCGAACTCCAGTCGCGCTAATACACTCACTTTTGGACTAATACTCAAAGGAAAGGTATGAAGCTTCTCCCCGCCCCCAGCTATAGATTAAATAGTA
Source organism: Sepioteuthis lessoniana (assembly GCA_963585895.1). NCBI lineage: Eukaryota > Metazoa > Mollusca > Cephalopoda > Myopsida > Loliginidae > Sepioteuthis > Sepioteuthis lessoniana. The sequence goes on from OY757931.1 coordinate 41,815,720, forward strand.
CCACTGCTGCTTTTCTACAAGGATGTCTTTGGCATTAAATAACCCAAGACGGTTGATAAGTCATTGAAGAAAAGAAACCAAATCAATCAATTATGAATAATTTTTAAACATGTATATTGGACTCATAGATAAAACTCTAACAACTACGACCACTCATGGAATGGCAATAAAGCAAAACTCCACACTTTCCATATATCTAGAACAGGAGGCTCACCATCAAAAATAATTTTGTTTCATACCCTGGACACCTATCTTTTCAGGATGAGAATTTAACAGGGGAAACAGTAAGTGTTGTGTAAGCTTCGTCGACATGGCATTAATATTTTTGAGAAGAGACAATTAGATTTTATTTTATGTATAGTCACTTTAATCATTTCTGAGGATAAGTCAATAGTTTCAGCTGTTCCATTCTTCAGGTTTTGTCAGATACACGATAGATAAAAAAAAGAAAAAAAATATTCTACTACGGAGAGACAGGGACGGTGGTCATCAATCTATCAATGGGGAGCTTTATTTTTTAGCATTAATAGATCCAGTCCCATATGATTTCAAATTGATCGAAGAAGCTGTTTTCTTTTTAGTGACAGTTATTATATAGGATGCGCATGCAGCATAACGATTACCGTCGAAAGAAAACGGACACGACGAGCCAAATTCAAATACAGGAGGAGCCTGTCTGCGTTTCATTTTGTTCTATTACCCTTGGGAAAGGCATGAATCTATTTCTTCTCAATCCAGCTATAAGTAAACGGTAGGGAACACTCATCACTCTGGGTTGTTAGTGCAAACTGTCTGAGAGAAAGAAAGACGCCGAATTCAACTAGCGATTTACTCTTTGAAAATGGAGCTTTTGTTGCTGCCTGTTCGTAGTGGAGGGGTTGAGATAAAATTTAATGATAAAAAAGTCGCAGTCTTTGAAATTAGTTGACCAGGTTCATATAACTTGGTAGCAATATTTCATCTTCTGAAATGTCAACTAAGACATAGATGAACATTGTAGTTGTAGCCATATCAGTAGTATTGTATGGTTGCAGCGCTTGAAGTTTGAAGAAACACCTGCAGAAAAAGTTCAACGAAAACTAAAGGAGACTGCGCGCTGTTTTACATTCTGGAAGCCAGAGCCTACAAAACAGCACCTCCAACCAGCAAAATTCTGGTAGCAACATCGTCCAAAACAGCACCTCCAACCAGCAAAATCCTGGTAGCAACATCGCCCGAAACAGCACCTCCAACAAGCTAATCCTGGTAGCAACATCGTCCAAAACAGTACCTCCAACCAGCAAATCCTGGTAGCAACATCGTACAAAACAGTACCTCCAACCAGCAAAATCCTGCTAGCAGCACCTTACAAAACAGCACCTCCCACCAACAAAAACCTATATGCTTCAGCACCGAGTGGGATTAAAGCCGTCAAGAAGACCTCACAAGAGCGATGACAGAGAGACAGATGGTTGATTTTTTTATATCATCTTTCAAACTGGAAATTAACGAAAATTAAGAGTATTTATAGAAAAAATTAGATTTTTTTTTTGGCTAATATATCTTTAGAACAATTGCCTTAACAGATTAAAGCAACAATAGTGTAAAAAATTATGAGCAAATTGAATAATTTCAGAAACTAAATGGCAAAAGCAAAAAATTAAAGATGGCATTTTTGGGAACTAGCGGATCAATTACTTTTAAGAATTTTATTTGTATATAGATATCGTATAAATTATCTATATGTTCTGAACAAAGACTCTTTTTTTTCTTAAATAAGATAATAAAACTGGAGATGTCCAAGGAAACATAACATGCAAGCAAATATGAAAAATGATAATAATAATAATAATAATAATAATAATGATGATGATGATAAGAACTGAGAAGAGTCCTGGAGACTTGAGGAGACTTGCTGTCCTTCAAATTCCAGTGAAAAACCATAAGCTAAAACTGATGTGAAAAACTCTCAAGGAGTAAGATAAATAACTCGACCTTGCCAAGGAATTGAAAAAACGATGGAATATGACGGTGAGAATTATACCAATTGTGAGTGGAGCTTTCGGTACTGTAACTAAAAGTTTATCAAAGGGACTGGAGGACTACAGCATTATTAAGAACGACCAGTATAGTGAGAAGAGTCCTGGATACTCGAGAAGACTTGCTGTCACTCAAACTCCAGTGAAAAACCATCAGCTAAAACTGATGTGAAAAACTCTCAAGGAGTATTTTGCTGTCCTGGCTGACCATAGAATAAAACTGAAAGAATGTGAAAAGAGAGATAAGTACCTTGCTAGAGAATTGAAAAAACTATGGAACATAAAGGTGACAATTATACCAATTGCGATTGATGCTTTTGGCACGATAACTAAAGGATTATTAAAGGACCTGGAAGATTTGGAAGTTGGTGGCCGAGTGGAGACCATCCAAACAACAGCATTATTGAAAACGGCCAGAATCCTGGAGACTTGAGGAATCTTGCTGTCACTCAATCTCCAGTGAAAGACCATCAGCTTACGCTGATGTGAAAAAACTCTAATGAGTAATAATAATAATAAAAAACAACATCTCACACGACAAAACCTGGTTCTGGCTAAGAAAAGGAAACTTTAAGAGAGAAACAGAATCCCTCCTAATAGTAGCACAAAGCAACGCCGTAAGAACCAATCATATCAAAGCGAGAATAGATAAGACACAACAAAATAGCAAATGTAGGCTATGCGGTGACAGAGCTGAAAGCATCAATCACATAATATGCGAATGTAGCAAATTAGCGCAGAAGGAAGATGAGACTAGACACGACTGGGTCGGCAAGGTGATCCACTGGGAGATGTGGAAGAAATTAAAATTTGACCACAGCAACAAATGGTACATCCACAACTCAGCATCTGTCCTAGAAAATAACATACATAAACTCCTAATGACTTTGACATACACACGGATCACCTAATCTCGGCCAGAAAACCAGACCTAATAATAATCAACAACAAAAAAAAAAAGAGAACATGCAAAATTGTCGACTTTGCTATCCCAGCTGACCACAGAATAAAACTGAAAGAATGTGAAAAGAAGGACAAGTACCTCGACCTTGCTAGGGAATTGAAAAAAAACTATGGAACATGAAGGTGACAATTATATCAATTGTAATTGGTGCGTTTGGAACAGTAACTAAAGGATTACTAAAGGGACTGGAGAACTTGGATGTTGGCGGATGAGTGGAGACCATCCAAACTACTACATTATTGAGAACGGCCAGTATACTGAGAAAAGTCCTGGAGACTTGAGGAGGCTTGCTGTTACTCAAACTCCAGTGAAAGGCCAACAGCTAACGCTGATGCGAAAAACTCTAATGAGTATACTACTACTAATAATAATCCTTTGTAAGCAATTATACAATACCTAAAGTACAGAATAGCGATTGTAGGTTATGTGGAGAAAGAGATGAAACAGTTTATCACAAAGTAAGTCGATTTAGCAAATAAGTGCTAAAAAAGAATAGGAAAGACTTGCTGGGGAAGGTGATCCACTCGGAATTGAGCAAAAGATTAAAACTTGACCACACAACCAAAAAGTATATGCACAAACCAGAATCCGACTCATAAGATTCTCAGGAACTTAAAGAAACAAACAGATCTCCTAATTCCGTACCAAATGATCTGACCTATTATTGATTAACAAAGAAAGAATTTGTCATCTGGTGGATTTTGCCGTTCCGGCGAACCACAAAGTGAAAATAAAGGAAAACGAAAAAATAGACAAATACTTGGACTTTGCCGGAGAACAAAACAAAACTGTGGAAACTGAGAGAGACGCTGATACCAATTGTACTTGAAACGCTTGTAACGGTCCTCAAAGGTCTCGAAAAAATCACTGAAGTAATTAAAATCAGAAGAATTAAAACCATACAAACCCCACCATTGTTGAAATCAGCTAGAATACCCAGAAAAGTCCTGGATACCCGAGAAGACTTGATGTCACTCAGACTCCAGTGAAATACCGCCAGCTAACACTGATGTGAAAACCTTACAAGGAGTGATGTGATAACTAGTGTGTCCTACGAAGAACAAGCTGATAATGATGTATTTATTTATCGCTGTGCCTGAAGAGTTGGGAAATTCAAAACCACTTTAACACACAAACAAAAAAAAAAAAAACGACCCATAAACTTAATAACATATCAACTAAATGCACACACATACACACACACACAAACACACACACAATGACCCGGAGTAAAACAAGGAAAAGCTTTATAACATATCAAATATTAAAGACTAACTGAGGTAAAGACAGACCAGTAGACACACGATGAGAAAGGAAATGTGAAGAGGAGGAAAAGAAATTTAACATACAACAATGACCTCTATATAAACCGATACAAAAACAGAAAAAACATTCGACTAACACACCTACACGAGTGAGTTCGAGTCTTTTTGGGTGCCCCTTTCATATCGTCTTATGCTTCATACGTTCTCTGACGAAAGCAATAAGCTATAAACATACACGTATGTAAGAACGAAATAAATAATTTCAAAAAAATACAAATCTCTTGGTGGACCTATTCATTTTGAAATATTTACTTTTTTCTCTCCTTGGACCAACAAGAAAGTTTTTTCCACTTACACAGATGTATAAACTGCTAGAAGGCCATATTAATCAGCCTGGTTGCCAGAGTTTTTTTGTTCCATGTTTTTTGTTTTTTTTTCATCAGTTTGAACTTCTGAATATATTAAGATATTTTTGGCCATGTTTGCCAGCACATACTAACGTGTGTGACCAAATAGTGTTTAGGAAGTCACGCATGGAAAGGTTTCAAACTAAATTAAAAGATCCAGCTATGAGGAGTGATTTGAAGATATAAGATCTTCTGTCCCAAGGTGCAAATACTGACGTGCAATAATTTGCATTTATGTTTTTATCATTTTTAGAAAAGAGGAATTGGGTGATATTGCACCTGCTCCTCGACTTACAACTAGGATCAGTTATGATTGGCTGGTCGCATCTTGAAATGGTCGTAAGTCGGACAAGTATTTATTATGTTTTTTTATTTGTTTTATGGGCTCTTTCATTTTTTAATTGCAGAATAAAGATAAGAAAACACTGGGTTTTTATGGCAAATCTAGTGTTTTCCTTGGTTTCTTGCCAGATCTCCCAGCAGATGGTCTGGTTTTTTTGGGTTTTTTTTTTCTCATCTATCTTTTTCTTTCTCCTTTTTTCTCTTCTTGTTCGTAATTTTTAGTATTTAATAGCAAACTAACCGCCTGAAGGTGTAAAACGTCCATATGTACGTTAAGATGAAAGAAGGGTTTATTTTCACTTTTAAATATTTAGATATATGAACATTAGAATGGAGTAGAACGTTTTACATTTACGTATAATAGATTTTACATTTCGAAGATAGTATTATGGTTATTTACAAACCAGATAGGTAAGAGAAGATAGCTTAGTGTGATACAAGTTACTGTCTGATAGTCATTTACTAAGTTTACTTTAGTCATGACACAATGCTAGAACTATGAGCCAACCAATGAGAATCAAAGTCACAAATAATAGTCTGATAATCATTTACTAAACTTAGCTGAGCTGTTGTCCAAAGCTAGAAGCAAGGGGCACTCAGCGAGATTCAAACTCACAAATTGTAGACGGCAAATCATTTTCTAAGTTTAGCCGAACTGTTGCACAAAGCAAGAAGTATAGATATCCAGTGTTATTCAAAGTCACATGTAATAATCTACTCATCATTTAAGTCAAACTCAGCTTTTGTCCAATGCTATAAGATGAGGTAAGCAGTGAGAATTAATCTCACAAATTATGTCTGATTGTCATTTACTAAAATTACCAAAGCTTTCGCACAATACGAGACGTATGAGGCACCCAATGACAATCATGTTGGTTTGGTTTGGTTTCTGTCTTTAATAGCATATCAACCTTTGTGGGTTATCTAATTCCAAAGCCACCCTTCCAGAAGAACAGTAATGGTACTATTTAACCCATACCTGGGAGGATAAGAGTATTTGTTCAGAAAATGAACGTAATTGCACGACGGGAGTTCGAGCTCGCTTACTACGATTCCACGGTCCAATCAATGCTTTAACCAATACACAACATGGACACTCTCCTATCGCGCTGAACTACGGCCTCGAAGTAAATGAGTTCAAAATCTGGCCACTCTGTTACTTTTAGACTAATAATCTTGGTAAAGATATGAACCCTTTATCCCTGAGTTATGTGTAGAATAATATCACAACTGTTCTACGAGGTTGGCATTAGCATTGAATCTCCCAAAAAGGTTAATGTGCCATTAATCATAGAAGCTGAAACCGAAACCATTCCTAACGAAACTCAAACTCAAAAACCATTCTCAAACAAACACAAAAATTAGAGTCAATTAATTGTTAGTTTAGCTTTGCTTTGAAGCATCGCTGGAAATAAGTGGCACCCAGTGAAAATCAAACTTACAAATAATGGTTTGCCTAGTACTTGTATGTTCGCCATTGGGCCTGGAGACTGGGGTTCAATCACAGGTCGAGTCATATCAAAAAATGGTACTTGGTGCCTCATTGCTTAGCACTCAGCATTATAAGGTACATTTCAAGGGTAAAGTGGAACAATCCAGGGAAAGAAGTAGCGCCCTCTCCAACACCTAGGTGTAGTAGTTATTGAAAAGGGAGCTTTCGAGTAGCCCTTGACTAAGTTCGCCAACTTTACTTATTTATGTATTTTAGCGATATGTATTTATGTATTTTAGCGATAGCAAAATGCTAGAAGTACGGGTTGCACAGTGAAAACTGAACTTACACTTTTGGATTAACTGATGATCGAAGAATGGCGCATAAGTAAGGCTTACGGTGGCTTTGGCATTAAAGAACTCATGAAGGTTGGTATTCCATTAAACAAAGAAGCAAAATTAGCTACGCAACGCACACATCTACTACAATGACTAAACACTAAAATAATGACTATAATAGCAACCAGTATAAGGTCAGCTGTTTGTGTACATCAATGTATAATAATTCTTAAGGTCCATGGAAAAAAGTTCAAAGCGTTTTCATTAAAAGTGGTTTGCTTGTGCATATCCTGTGTTTAAAAAAAAAATCTTGGCGCGGAAAATTTTTGCACACGTCCAATAAAACTTTATTTTTCTTTCTTTTTATTGTTTGGTAGTTTGAGTTTAGTTATATTACTCTGGCTGCAATTAGGTTATTTTAATATATTCCAAATGATCGCTAAGGGATAATTTCTCTTGCACTAATTGACGTCGTTAAGCGAAGTGAAGGGAGTGAGCCATTGTACACACTGCAAAGAACAAAAAAATAGGAATGTGTTTGGCAAAATGCCTTTGATAAAACAAGTAAACCAAGTGGAGAAGGTAAGCGGTAGTATTTATACTGCTTCCTACGTGTGTGTGTGTGTGTGTGTGTGTGTCAGAAAGAGAGAGAGAGAGAGAGAGAGAGAGAGAGAGAGAGAGAGGGGGGGGGAAACGATTATGAAAAATGTTTAAAACGTAAAATAAGACAGAAAATGTCGTCTGCCAGAATTGGATAATAGATTGCTTCTAATTTCATTTTGAAATATCTGTCCGTGCTGGTTACTAGTTAGTGTTTTGTTGATACTGATATATATATATATATATATATATATATATATATATATATATATATATATATATATATATATTCCTAGTCGGCTGGGACTGTAGAATACACCAACTTCCCCTTTGCAGAAGGGTAAGAACCCCCCCTCCAAAAAAAAAACTAGTACCCCTTGATATGACACTAAACAATCTGATGGTGAGGTTCCAGTGAAGCTTTGCGGAATGCAGAGCATCCCTTCAATGACATTGCTCCCAGACCCACTCTTGCATGGAATGGTAGCAACTGATAGAGTCCTATCTATTGGTTAAATAGAACTAACTGCATACTTACGTTAAACTGAATTGTTTGAATTAGAACTGTTAGAATAAACGGAATAGCTTAATATACAAATGTTTTTGACGATTAAACACTACTTACAATTAAACTGCGTGCTTATGCCAAACTGAATTGTTTGAAATGAAACTGTTTTTGACATTGAAACTGTACTTACACTAAACTGAATTGTTTAATATATAACTGATTTGACATTTAACTGTGAGTATACAAAATTTCTACTTATACAAAACTGAATTAGCTGAATTAGAACTGTTTGAATAAATTGAATAGCTTGAAATAGAAATGTTTTTGACAATTAAACTGTGTACTCTTGCTAAACCGAATTGTTTGAAATAGAATTGATTATTTGTGAAAAAATGGATTTGGCATTAAATAACCTACAAAGGTTGATATACCATAAAACCCAGCCAATCAACCATATATATATATATATATATATATATATATATATATATATATATATATAACCTAAAGTACAGCATTCAAATTCATTTGCGAACCAATTCATGTACAGATATTTGCCTTTTCTAGTTGGACCAACACATTTATATATATATATATATATATATACATACATATATATATATATATGTATGTATGTATGTATGTATGTATACATATATATGTATATATATATATATCTGTAAATATATATATATATGTAAATATATATATCTGTAGAGATATATATATCTTTAAATATATATATATATATATATATATATATATATATATATATATATATATATATATATATAGTTAAAACTAAAATAAAATATAAAACTTTCTCAACTGACTATTCTGAATATATTCTCGCGTACTTTGATTTTAATGTTTATCAGTAGTTTTTGAATATTTTGAAAGAATAGCCTCAATACTTCTTTCAGACGTTATCCATCAATATAAATAGATGTTTTTATTGACACTTGTTCCAGCCAACCTCTCTTCATCACAACTCTTTTACTTTCGCGGAATTTTTTTCTATTAAAGAAAACTACTTTAATTTATTTTCATCATTAAAACGAAAATTATGCAAAGTAAACTTAAATAAATCAGCATTCTAAAAAAGTATTATTTTTAGGAAAATATTGTTTATCATGAAGATTTATGTTAATAAAAGACTTTTTTTTATTTGTTTCGTCAAATTTTTTAATATATTCTCTTTATTTGGCAGAATTGGAGTCGCTTGCGTGCACACCCGCATAACGGACACATACATTCTCACATGCACACAAATATGCATTTTTAGAAATTGTAAATACATTCCTGAAATAAGATATATCACAGTCTTACTTTTTTCTTTTTATAAAAAAAGTAATAAATAAAAACTATTGTAGTGTCCATCCCAGTTTATATGCTGCCTCAAACGTACGATAACATTATAGCGAGAATTTTGTTAGGAAAATACTAAATAAATAAATATTGATAAATAGTAATTTGGACTGTGGTATATCAACTAATAATTGGCAAACCAGTCAAGGAAAATAAGAACCTTTGAATCCAGCCAGTGCACTACGGTTTTATATACAGGATGCGATGGGTAAATTATGCAGAATTGAAAATCACTTTGACATTTAACTTTTACAGATATTTTTACCAAAATTACATGAAAATATCTTGAAATACTAGAGATTAATTTTTTTCAAAGAAATTGCTATTATCCTTTAGATGACTTCCGTAACTCCTGCAAGCCTTTCTGACGGTCACCTTGTTAAAATTGGCAAATACTGACATCATCCTTGCCTTCAATGCATTTTTGGTGCTACGCAGAGTTTTGTTAGTCTTTCACTCAATCGTACCCTATACGTAATATTCAAGGAGATTGGTAAGTCAGATGTTAGGGGTTATGTGGGCGCAGAATTTTTCTCACGGCCAAAGTTGGGTTCTCCTGCTGATGTGGCATGGCGCAGAGACATTGTTAGACGACGGATCTTCCAGTAGCCACCCACTCGATCTAAGTCATCTCTACTTCTTTTAGGCACTTGACATTGGTTTCTGTGTTGGAAGATAAATGGAGGCATTACACGTGACAACTCATGTGGACTGAGAATTTGGTTTTCATCATTATAAATATGAATCTGTCCTGAATTTCACTCTGAAATCTTCGTATCGAAGCTTCTAGTCTCAATGCCAAGCTGTTTAGCATTCTGTTTCCGAATTTCTGAGGCAGTGAATCGCGTCATGATAGTGCTGCTCTCACAAACAGTGAAAAAAAAACTAATTGAGTGACAATTTACCCATTGTACCCTATATATATATATATATATATATATATATATATATATATTCATTCGCGGACTGACTGTTTCGTTGTATCACATCTCTTCAGTGTGGTTAAACGCGCGGGACGCTAGACTTGGTATATAACCACTCTGCCATTTCGGCAACATACGTCAGCTCGGGAATTATAACGCATTTGTCTTAGCTTTCGTTTGTTTACATTTTGTGCAATCAGATACTTGAGTGCTCAGTTCTTTAGAAGAGCTTTGCATTACGTAGGTGGTAGTTCTTAATTATATATATATATATATATATATATATATATATATATATATATATATATATATATATACATTCAACGAATTATTCCCCCCACGCCCATAATTATGACTAAATCTGTAATACCTCAAATTTTCATTAAAATTTCATATGCATTTTCCCGAATGATGAAACAAAAGATTTGAATGTGCAGTTATCTACACAGCAATATCCATTTTAGGTTACATTTACGTTATTTGGTTTGTCATATCAACACTTAGGGGGTTATTTAATGCCAAATATGCTTTATATATATATATATATATATATATATATATATATATATATGATTTGTAAGCGATTAATTTGTAGATTGAAATATTTTTAAACGGGCCAGAACTCATTTGTATGCACACAATAAAGTAGTTTCAAGTATTGCAATTTATTATTTGTAATTCTATTTATCAATTAATTTGATATTAATCATTTGCTTCTGCCCAGGTAATCATATTAATTTTTCTTTTTGCACACACTTAAAGTATTGGTATCAAATACTAATAATTCTGTTTGATTGGTTGGTTGGTTGGTTGATTGGTTGGTTGGTTTTTATGGCATATCAACCTTTGTAGTTTATTTAACGCCAAATTCTGTTTATATGTATATACGTTAAACCTAAGATTTCTAAACGAATATTTATTAGATAGAATTTTTGATGAGCATATTTTCATTTGTTTGCACACGATTAAAATTCTCTTTGATATTGATAATTTATTTGCACACAGTTAAATACTTTCAAATATCACTAATTTAGAATTAGCAATTCTATTCATTAAGTCATTATCATCATTATGTCGCGCTGCCAGTACGGATCTCTCTGACGCTCTCTCGCCACCCGTCTCTATCATTCATTGCTCCCAGGAGTTCTTCAAGGCTACATCCTGTATCGACACAGAGCTGTTGTATGTAGATTTTGCTGGTCGTCCTGTCTGCTCGTCCATGTGGAAGGGTCCACTGGAGTATGTCACTCATGAGTTCGTCCTTACTTTTCCAACAGTGTCCTGCATGTCTGGTTCGTCTAACTTTGATAGTTTTCGTGATGGGTGGTAGGTGGTTTTGTGGGGTGCTGCCTCCAGGACTTGTTCAATATTGCTAGCTGCATTCTTGTGTAATTACCGTCAAGCTTTTTCTCCATACGTTTAGTTAGTATTTCAAACTAATATAAAGAACGTGTACACATCTTTATGATTTCAAGTAACTAATATTAATAATCCCAAGGAAAAGAGTGAACTGTTCTTTCTGACCCACAGATAGAACCCTAACAAGCACCACTACTTCAGGTCTGAGTGAACCTGAGAATTGTAGTAAAGAAGAACTGCTCCACAATACCCAAATTCAAAGACTAGAGTCTCACTATCAGATGTAGTTTAATGTAATACCCAGGACACAAAATGGTTTCAAGTATTGCTATCTAACACTAATGATTCTATTCAGCATTATTTATTCCTTTGCACACTATTAAGTGACTCCAACAAGAAAAATACGGTGCCACCCTGAATTCAGTCCATCCAGAAGTCATATGACTAATATGAAGACTTGAACGGATCAAAGATGAAATAGGCAGAAACGAAGTTTCTCTTCTGTTTGATCAAACATGTTTAAAAGACAAAAATAATACCTATATATTTATATATATATGAGAAAAATAAGTAGAATAGTGGATAAATTAGACTTTTCTCTCTCTCTCTCTCTCTATATATATATATATATATATATATATTGTCTTAAACGATCGATGTTTGTATCAGCCTTGTAAAATAAATCAGAAAGCGATAGTGCTCACAGTGAAGTCGGACCAGACTAAAATTGAAATGTTTGACCGACAATTATTTCACTTTGCCAACCCCATTTGATATTTTCAGAACATAGTTTAAGTTTGGCACATTTGCAGATATATGGAAGCTATTTTTAAGAATAGTATTTTTTCATAGGAATTAAATGCCGGCTTAAATTTTTTTTTAACTATATACCAAAACCAGTTCATACCATTCCTTAAATGGAATGAGACAATGAAAATTAAGCTTCTTAGATCGTATATTGAACACTGTCAGAGACACAACCAAAAGCGCTCAAAAACCGGAATCATTTGAACGATTTCAGCATTTACTCGATTTGGAGTCGGAAATTGGAGGACAATCCGAGACCATCCAAACAGCAGCATTGTTAAGGCTAGCCAGAAAACCGAAAAAAAAAAGTCCAGAAGACTTAAGGAGACTTGCTGTCTTTAAGACTCCCATGAAAAACAATTAACTAACGCTGATGTAAAAATCTTACAAGGAATTATAATAAAAACAGGATAAAATCTCACGACTCTGAATTTCACGTTGCCGATCCCCAAGCGAGTTAGTATTTGACTGTAAGTTACTTGAAAAGCGTCTCATGAGAATCGGTAATGTGAAATCTAAACGTGAGGTTTTATCTTATCTTTCCCATTATCCTATTTTACTCTTGAAAATATCATAATAATTGCTCAGCATCTTCGTGCATACAGCACTGAAAAGACTTCATTGATTAAAAACGCTTTTAGCGATAAATTTTAATCACACTTATATATATATATATATATATATATATATATATAAGTGCGGATGTGTGTATATGTGAGAGAGAGAAGATAGACAGATAAATTGATAGGGAGACCAATACAGGGATAGAGAAGCAGGGATAGAAAGGCACAAGGACTGAGACATACAGACACACAGACAGCGAGCGAGCGAGTGAGAGAGAGAGAGAGAGAGAGAGAGAGAGACGGTCATAGAGTCAAGGAGACTGATACAAAGTCGGAGAGAAAGAATGACAGAAGCAGAAAGACTAAGACAAAAATAGGAAGACTGATACAGAGAGAGAGAGAGAGAGAGAGAGAGAGAGAGAGAAAGAGAAAGAGAGAGAGAGAGAGAGGAATATAGAGACTGATAGGTAGAGAGACAGAGTCAGAAAGACAAAGACTGAAAGAGACTTAGATAAAGATCGAGAGATCAATAGAGGCAGAGAGAGAAAGAAACAGTCTACTTTTTTCATCTATAAGCTTTTACGATATATATATATATATATATATATATATATATATATATATGTGTGTGTGTGTGTGTGTGTGTATGTGTAAAAATATCTCTGTGGTTATGAATATACAATTTATATCTTATAGTATTTAAATCTAAAGGTTTATATATATATATATATATATACATAAACGTTTATAATGCCTTTGTTTCCTTACCAACTCTCTCTCTCGCTCACTCATTCAGTCACTCAATGACGCACACCCACGTTGACTTTCACTCGTATTTGCATACAAAGACCTTGAAGAGAATTATATATGATTAAGTATATTGTTTGTCATTGTTGTGTCAGATATCAACATAATTATTCCCGCGAATTTGTATGATTAGTTGTATTGTTCGCCTTCATTTGCCGACCTTAATAGCAACGACAGCGATGATAGTTGTGGAGAAAAGTACAATTATTTCGAGTGGCAGCCTCATGAGTGGCCATTCCACTCGGCGAGAATCACCCCCACCCCTACAAAAAATGGAATTACGCGTCAGTTCCGACATACATCTGTGCAAGAGACACGGTTACAGAGATCCAGATCCGTATATTTACACAGACGTATAATTGTGACGACTATATCCGCAGACTAAATTATTTACATTTGCACACACAGAGACTTAACAATTTATAATGAAAGATTAGTTTGGTTTGGTTTTATGGCACATCAACCATTGTAGGTTATTCAATGCCACATTTATCTTATTCAAACAAACAGTTCTATTTCAAACAATTCAGTTTAGTACCATATAGTCTTTTCTTATTCACACACAGTTGAACGTCAAAACAGTTTTATTTCAAGCAATTCAGTTTAGCATAAGTACACAGTTTAGTTCTATTTGACCCATAGAATGACCCTATCAGGTGGCACTCTTTCATTATCATCGTGCCTGGGACGATAGAAATGAAGGGGTACACCGCATTCCCCAAAGTTCCCGCATTACTGGAGCCTCATTATCAGATTGTTTAATGTCATATCCAGGACACTCGTTGTGGGAGTTTTACCCCTTTGCAGAGAAGCACTCGCTGTATTCTGCAGCTCCGAACGACTGAGCTATTAAAGATCTTTTGTGACTCACTAGAATATATGTACGTGTATATATGTATATATATATATATATATGAACAGAAATGAAATGACAGAAAATCTCTTGGAGATTATTTAATTTATTAAAATCTTTGCCAACGTTTTACGTTTCGGTTTTTAGACTTTCATCACGCGTTTGAGGAAAAAAATCTAAAACATTTAACATTGGCAAATAATTCACTTAATAAAATCCTTCTTTCAATAACTGATGTATTTTTCATTTTCGTGTATTTACATACAGATTTATTTCAAGGTTCACCCCAACACACACACATATATATATATATATTTGTATAAGCTCACATACATATATGTAGATGAGATATTGAAGACAATGCGTGCGTGTGTGTACATATTTATACATACACAGACACACAAAAACATACTCAAATACACACACAAACAAACGTACATATAAACACATACACACACATACACGCATATATATATATATATATATATATATATATATATATATATATATATATATGTGTGTGTGTGTGTGTGTGTGTGTGTGAGTCAGCAAACAGATGGCTAAAAACGTTTTTCTTAAATCAAGAAAGAGTTCAACTCACAATCAGGATATGACACAAGTTCATTTTCAAACTACTTTGAATTCAGAGTTTTCCTTCTCCTAGACTGGTTGCCTGAAACAGACTAAAGAACCCAGTTTTCCGAAATATTTAGCAAGAGCTTGGCAAGAGTGGGAGAAAAATGGATTTATTTTTTTCTTACAGCCATTACCGCCAAGTGAAACGGTAACAGCATCACTTAGTATTTGAACTCAAGTCACCTATTCCATTTCCAACGACGATAACCGTTACGCTAAGAAGGTTTCCCAATCCTGGCTAGTAAATCAAGGAAGGATCTAAATGAAATAGTCCTCTCAGCAGCTCAGCTTCATTACTTATACTTTCATATCTTAGATGAAACATGTTAATGTGTCTTTGTATATATATATATATATATATATATATATATATATATTCAATACCGGACATTGGCCTAGGGGTTAGAGTGTTCGCCAATGGCCCGGGAGACCTGGGTTCAATCCCAGGTCGCGTCATACCAAAGACTCAAAAAATGGTACTTGATGCCTCCTTGCTTAACACTCAGCATTATAAGGTACGGATCAAGGGTAAAGTAGAGCAATCCAGGGAAGGAGTAGCGCCCTCCCACACACCTTGGTGTAGTAGCTATCGAAAAGGGAGCCTTCGGGTTACCCTCGACTATGGTCGCCAACTTTACTTTTTCTTTACTTATATATATATATATAAATCATCATCATTATGTCGTGCAGCAAGCACAGATTTCCCTGTCTCCCTCTCTCGCCATTCGTCTCCGTCGTCCATCACTTTCAGCAGGTCCTTCAGACTACATCTTATGTCCGTACAGAGTTGTCCTAGATAAGACCTAGCTGGTCATCCAACACCTGCTCGTCTGTGTGAGGGGGTCCAATGGAGAACATCGGTAATGAGTTCGTCCTTACTTCTCCAGCAGTGTCCCGTGTGTCTTGTTTGAATGGTTTTAAAGATAGGAGTTAGGTGGCCGTAAGGTTGCTGTCTTGAAGAATGTTGGTTCCATGATTTGTTCCATATAGCTTGTAGCATTCTTGTGCAAATTCCGTCAAGCTTTTTCTCAATACGTTTAGTCAGTGGTCATGTAGTGCATCCATATAACAGTATGGACATATATATAAATATTTTTGGCATATTTTATTAAAGATGACAGACAAGGATTTAGAATGGAGCTTTTTTTTATTAACCTCTGCTTGTTCGCGAGTAAGATGTTCTAAATGAGGATGAAAGCTTTTTAATAATTGTCCGAAATTTCGGATGTTACGGCCCGATTACATGTACTTTCGACCCTCATTGCTGATTGTCATGGGTATGGGTGTGTCAGGTGTTTCATGGGATAAATAAATATTTTGAATGAGAGTGTTCAACACGTGACATGGTATTTGATCGTGTAGCCAGTTGTTACTAGTTTAAATGTGTTGAGTATTGGTTGACCACACACACGCAGAATATTTATATATATATATATATATATATATATATATATATATATGTGTGTGTGTGTGTGTGTGTGTGTGTGTTATAACATATTTTGTAATAAATAAGGTACAATGAGTGAATTACTGACATTTTAAATAATCAATTTCGTGCATACGCTATGTTTGTTTCAACTTTTATCTACAGGGTGTCCCCGTGGTGTAATGGTTAAAGCGCTGGACTGGGAAATCGTAGTAAACAAGTTCGAACCCCAGTCGCGCTATTGCGTTTACTTTCGGACAAATACCCTAGAGAAAGGAATGACCCCCTCTTATCCTCCCATCTACGTGTTAAATAGTACTACTACTGTCCTTAACCGATGGATTTGGCATTAAATAATCCGAGAAGGTTGATATACCATTAAATAACAAACAAACAAACAAACTTTTACCTACTGTGCAGTAAACTACAGTCAACTGGGCCCGGTTTGTAAAGAAAGCGGTGCCATGATTCAATACACTCTTCCAAAAATTTAGAAACAGAATACTGCATGTTTTACCATCACATCGGAAATTATAATCCAAAGCCTTCAAAATGTTTGGGTGCCAATCTGAAGACAGTACAGAAGTTTTTAAAAAACAGTTGAACAAGATAAGAGAAGAAATCCCGAATTTGTTTGTGAGATCCTGGTTTGAAAATGATCCTAGAAAATCAAACAGGTCCATTGCCTGGTATATTTGATTGTCTGAATTTCTTATCAGGTGCATAAAGGACATTCAGTAATTCTCATACAAGATGAGAAGGGGCCAATTTTTATCACAGGCGATGAAGAACAAGAGGAAAGGCCCCTCTGTAAGGATTTTGAACTAATCAAATCATCCTCTCCAACTGAACATGCTTTGGTTTTTCTCAAATGAGAAAGATTTCTGCCAGGGACAGATTAAGCAGCCCACAGAAAAAAACTGTGGACCTGCTCTGACCCCACGAGACGCACCGATATTGATGAAAATCAAACACTCAGTCCACATCATTTTGTTTGGAGTGGTCACACCTCTTTTTGACAAGGGGGTGGCCACTAGAAGCCCTTCGTCTAGAAATAGTTCTCTGCACAATGCCACTTAAGAAGAATCTAGTGTTGGCCGTGAAAACATTTCTGCGATCACATCGACCCTAACATCTGGCCGCTTAATCCCCAGATTGAAATCCCTTGATTATTCATGTGTCGGGAACGGTTGAGTGAGAGATCTGTAAAACCCTGTGTAACATCAAAGATGAACTGAGGTCAAGGATGATGGCAGCATTTAAGAATTTAATCGAGGAAGCGGTCGGAAAGTCCAGCAGGAGATTCAAAAGTGTTCAAGAGGATATGGTTGAAGCCAATGGCGATTTCTTTGAATAAATTTAATCTATTATAATTCAAGATATTTTCATGCAATTTTCATAAATATATCCAAAAAAAGTGAGATTTCTTATTTTTATTTTTAAATATTTTTGACGACGACTGACCCATCGCAACCGATATGTATATATATATATATATATATATCATTGTCACTCCTCGGGAGTTTTTCACACCGCTGTAGGCCAATGGTATTTCACTGGCGTTTGAGTGACAGCAAGTCTCCTCAAGTATCCAGGACTTTTCTTAGTATTCTGGCTGATCTTGATAATGCTGTTGACAAGATGGTCTCTACTTGTCCTCTCATTTTTAAGTCTTCTAATACCTTTACCAAACTTTCTGAGCGTACCTATTACAATTGGTATCACCGTGACCTTCATAGTTTTTTGTTCTCTGGCAAGGTCTGAGTCCTTATCTTTCTTTTCATTTTCTTTTATTTTTGCTCCGTGGTCTCCCGATACGGGAAAATCCACAATTCGGTAGGTTCTCTTTTTTGGCAGGTCCTCTTTATTATTATTATTATTATTATTGTTATTATTATAAGCAGTACAGGGAAAATTTTCGGCTACTTTAAACTATCTTAAATTTCTACTAATTGCCAACTTATTAGAGGATGTTTGTACTCATTAGAGGATTTTCGCTCTGCGTTTTTTGCGGATGAAACATTGACCCTGTTGGAGTCATTTACATAGCTAATCATTGTTTTGTATTGGGGGTTACTGAATGAGAAGGGAAAATGCGAGACTACCGGAAAAAATGGTCGTGCAAAGGTTTTCATCTATTTTTGCTATATCTGATAATTTTCTATCTATCTGATAAAATAAGATGCCACTTTTATAATCATTTTTGGGTAATTTACAGAACAGTTGACCCATATAACTCTCTCTCTCTCTCTCTCTTTCTCTCTCTCTCTCACTCTATATATATATATAGCTTATTACTTGAAAAGCATGTATTTGATATTATCCATGATAATCTGATATGAGATCAAGTATTTTAGCATTTCATATTAAACTTTCATTTCGAGGAGCCATTCTACTGGTCTATCTATTTTTTCCTAGAAGGATTCGTTAATAAGTCGTTTTCTACGAAAGCAGTTTTAAATTAGGTTTTGATATTTTTCACTATTATTATTATTATTATTATTATCCCACTATTACTTCTTGGTGACCCTCGATAACTTTAAAGTGACTGCAAATTTTCACAGTTTTTCTGAATTCTCCTCAGTATTTCTGATGATCTCAACAGTGCTGTGGTCCCAATCTATTCACAAATTTTTTGTTATTTTAATTTCTCTTCCATTGGTTGGTTCAGTTTGGTTTCTTTGTTCGGTGGTATATCAACCTTTGTGCGTTAATTAATGCTAAAGCCATTCTCGTAGAAGAACAGTAATGGTACTTTTTTCTTGGAGAGATATAGGGATTTACGAATTTCCTAAGGGTATTAGTCCGAAAGAAAATATAATAGCGTGACTGGAGCTTGAACTTATTTACTGCGATTTCGTAGTCCAGCTCTTTAACTACAACTCCACGGGGATTCTCCCTTTTTGATCATTTCTATGGCTCTGTTACTGATATTCACGTCACCTTCATGTTTTATATACTTTTAGCCGTTTGTATATGCGTATAGTAAGTTAGTGACCTGAGTCGAGGGTGACCCGGAAGCTCCCTTTTCAATAGCTACTATACCTAGGTGTACGGGAGGGCGCTACTCCTTTCCCTGGATTGTTCCACTTTACCCTTGATCCTTACCTTATAATGCTGAGTGCTAAGCAAGGAGGTATCAAATACCATTTTTGAGTCTTTGGTATGAATCGACCTGGGATTGAACCCCACTCTCCCGAACCATTGGCAAACACTCTACTCATTAGGCCATTGGCTTAGTGGTAGAGTGTTTGCCAATGGGCCGTGAGACTGGATTTCAATCTCAGGTTGAGTCATACCAAAGACTCACAAAATGGTTCTTGATACATCCTTGCTTAGCACTCAGCATTATAAGATAAAGGATCAAGGGTAAAGAGGAGAAATCCAAGGAAAGGAGTAGCGCCTTCCTCTACACTTCGGTATAGTAGGTATTGAGAAGGGTGCCTTCGGGTCACCCTCAACTTAGGTCACCAACTTTACTGAATGCGTATGTTTGCGGGGTTTTTTTGTATATGTGTTACCATATATGTATAAAAGACATACTAAAACCGAGTTCGAACTTCAGTCACGTTATTATGTTCACTTTCGGACTAATACCCTTGGGAAAAGTATGAAACCTTTTAAGCCTCCAGCTGTGTCGCCTTTGGCATTAGATAACCCATGGAAATTTATACGCCATTAAACAAAGAAATCTAAAACCAAATATTTCTATTTACACCGACACTGTACCAACCGTCATCTACTCTGACATGCAAATATTTCCATAGTTTTGTGTCTCCATTTGCTTGTACATCTTTTTAGAGAATTTCCAAAGCACTTTTATGATATACAAGAAGAAAACACATATTGAAATACATAAAAAATGTATATTCTAAAAGTTTACAATAATATATTTTTTTAGGAGGGGAGGAGGTTTGTCCTTATATGTCTTACTTCTATTAAATGTGTGTATTATTTCTTTTTTCCGAGAAGTTCTGTTTTGAGAAAAGCATTAGAATTGTCAAGCTTTGGATTTTAAGGAACGAAAATTATCAATTCTCTTCTAGTCGATGTCTAGTTTTATTACTGGTCTCTTACTCCTTATTCGTTCTCTTTCAGAA